>MU912119.1:26616-63051 GCA_036418165.1 Cooperia oncophora | reverse complement strand
TGATGATCTATCGATAATCAGTGGCGCAAAAAGACAAAAATCACCCGATAAGGTGGCGAAATTCAAAATAGGCGATACCAGTAAATAGAAACCGCAGACGAGATAAAAGGTGTGCAGGTAGGATGAATATAATATGTACGAATAGAGCGGATTGTAGAGCCGCCGCTCACGGTCAGCGCACTAGTGACTTCTGACCTACCGTAAATCGGAAGTAAGTGAAGCAGTGAAAGTGCAAAATGCCCTCCCCCCTTCACTCCCATCCCCTCCCCGCCGCCTAACTGCTCCCGAATCCCACTTCCTGCCTCAGGCCTACGCTCCTAACGATGCTAATTACAAATCACGACGCGACTGTGCGGCGCGGTCCCGTCACGGTGTCAGCGGAGCGCGCCAGGCTGATGGTGGTTGAGGGAAGAAAATACAATTTACGCTAGACATTTGTGAGTGATTTTCTAGAGAATCTAGGCTACTAAGCAAACCTAATGTGAAAACATTCGGAACAACGAGGGTTTTTGGGTGCTAGCTGTCTGAAACGCTGCTTTCTGGCTCATATGAAACCATAGCCTTTAAACTCTATAGGCTTGCACGGTCTATTTGTGAGGTCTTGAGGCGATCTTACGCGGTTCTAGGACTTCCCTGACTGAGTACTTCGAACTTTGGACTGCTTTCGCACCTATTATGCGTAACCAATGCAAGCCTTCACTGTTTGACAACTTGACTATGCGAGCTCCTAAATACGCACCCATTGCTCCCACACTGCTTCAGTCTACTCTTTCTCTGATGTATTTGTACATAGCATCATGCAGACGGAAACAGGCACCAGCTTCGAACGAATAGAGAAGAAACTACTACTAATAAGTCTTGCTAATGCATGTTTGAAAAGCACTACCGAAACGGAAAGAAATAAATTAATTTCGTACCTTCAACCGTTTTTGAATGAGCTCAGTGGTTTTCTTGCTGTTGTTCTCCCTTGGGTGAGCCTAACAAGAGAGTTCAGCACTCAGTTTCGCGAAGCCTGCCAAATGCCCACTCTCCCGAAGACTCACCTCGCACCACTCCCCAAGTGGAACTAGGTATAAGGTGAGTCTGCCTAGCTGGCCTAGCTAAATGGGGTGACGGATAATTGGTACGATCAACCTAATTAAGAGGTAGCTCGCACCTGACAGCGAGACAGCTTTAATGAGGTGCAAAAACTTGCTGCCTCTGCGAAGCGACCTCATTAACGAGCGAGGGCTGAAAGGTCATCTTGTTATTCACAATGTTTTCATAATGGAGGGATGATCAATAGAATAAAATGAAATCAAGGTTAATGATGTCCAGGGGCACTCTCTCCTACACAAAAAAATGCCGTTCAAAATTAAATCTATACACGAATAGTTCACGAACCGGTCACACTTAACTTTTGCCCTCTCGATACACTATTGAGAAAACTCTTGTTGAAGGTGGGGCTATGGGTTCACTGGATGCCCTGCTCACGAACACGGCACACACGTCTGACAATGGCGCAACTTATCGCTGATATGGCGCAGGAGCTTTGTTTTAAACTGAAATCGTTGTCATCCTAACGCATGAGCTGTTCAGCGCCATGCTGCCTCTAAATGGCCTCGGCACCAAAATTAAGTGTCAGATTCGTGATTGGGGTCACCAGTTACCCTAGTATACGTAATTTTCAGCAAGGAATCGATTTTTTGGTGATAGTGGTAATTTCAAATAACTAGTAAATAGTAAAAGAATATAGCAAGTAGAAAGGTCCAGGTATCGAAGTTGAATACCGACACCTAGAGAATACTGATAGACACCAGCTCAACAAGGTCTATCGTCAAAACTTGAAAAAGTCGAGGAGAAAAATTTGCGAAACTCTGTATTAGGGACCAACAATAGCCCTGATCGCGATTCTGACATTTATAAACGGGGCCGAGGCCATTTGTCGCCAGCATGGTTCTGAATACCTTCTACTTCGTGCGGAGTGGGATGCTGCGAGAATCATGTTCTCGATGCATGATTGACAAACCTCCCATTAGCTGTGTATACCAAGCATTACAATTAGAAAAGAGCTCAGCAGAGCGGCTCGAAATGAATTCTCTTTATTCATTTACTCATTTATTTATCATTTATTTATTTATCATAGGAAAAACATAGAAAAAAAAAGCAGCAACATATTCGGTAACACAAATTTACACCAGTAGCGAAACTTCCCAGACCCTAATCTTCTAGAAATCCTCAATGCCTATCAAAGTGAATGGGTCAACTTCCTTCAATTTCTTTTTGAACACGTTGGTATTCGGCGTCTTCTGGTCTACAGATCTGATGGCCGTGACTGGAGCCATCTCGCTCCACGGAAAAATAATGGGTTAAATAACTTAGATCGATGGTTACTGCACTGCACAGTGTAGGACATTGCAAGGACAGCGAAGTGAAGCGGCCCCTGCTTGGCCTAGATACCCAGTACTTACTAGGCTGCAATCCTAACTCTCCTCTGAGTAACTTTGAAGCAGAAAACAATATTATTAAACACTCTTCTATGCAATAGCAACTTCAGGTTGAAGAGCTGTAAGCGCTCTTGATAGGTGGGTAAACCACGTGGGTATGTCGGGCTGGGATAACATCGGTACATCAAAATTCTGGTGTAAGTTTGCTGAACCTTTTCAATTTTTGCCTGTAATTTTCTGGTATAAGGGCTCCAAATCTGAGAGCCATATTCAAGTATGGGGACAACATATGCTTTATAAAGCCTCAACAAAGTTGTAGATTCATTATGTCGAATACATCTGAGCATGCAGAAGAGGGGCTTCGAAGGTTTCTCGAACGACAGCATCAATATGACGTGTCAAATCCAAATCAGAATTCACAAGAAAGCCAAGGTCTCGAACTTCACTTGAGGTAGCAAGAGAAATACCATCGATTGTGTACGGTACAACCCTGGCTACTCCCATATGAAGTACACATGTTTCCCAAACAGCTGCCCACTCTGTCATGTTGCAGATTACATTATTTGATTATGTTGCAGATTACATTATGATTACGATACAGATTTGGTTAGCGCATGGTGCACACATTCATAGTTATCATCATTATAAACACCATAAACTTCGGTGTCGTCAGCGCATATTCGAGCCTTGACTGAAGGATGAGTATTGAGGTAAGCGGGCAAGTCAAAGGTGTAGGCCAGGAACAGTAGAGGTGACAACACATCCCTTGTGGAACTTCGCTACAACAGTCGAAACTTCGCGAGAAACTATTACCAACTTTGACATACATGTGCCTATCTTTTAGATAGGAACAGATCCAGGTAAGGATGGGGCCTTCAATTCCTAACTGCCGCAATTCATGAAGGAGCTTTTCGTGACTCACTTTATCGAAAGCTTTGGACAAATCGAAATAGACTATGTCCACGCAGTATCTTCTCCAGAGCTTTGGCTGGCGGAGCAGTTATACTTATGGGGCGTAAGGAAGACACTAGCTTAGGCTCACTAATTTTAGGAATGGCAGTAACGATAGATTCTTTCCAACTCAGAAGGACCTCGAAGAACATAAGAGAAACGTTGAGAATCATACAGGTAGGCTTGCATAAACAGAGAGCACAGTTCCTGGACACAATGTGCGGAATCCCATCGGGAGGAAGAGAAGTGGAGCATCTGAATGATGTCAACGTTTTTTACACCACGTCGTAGGTTATTACACATTCACTGAAGACATTTAAACATTCGCGAGCTCCGGAACTCTCATTGCAAATGCTTCCTCTGTCAGCATAGAATACAGATGAAAAGAACTGTGCGAGCGCTTCAGCTTTTTGACCATCAGCTAGGAAACAATTGCCGTTTCCATTGAAAAATACGCGTACGCTTCAATGGGACCTAATCCTATGCTTTATCAACGCAAAGATAGCATTTATCCTGTGCCCAGTGCTGAAACGCCTTTCCTCATTTGCCAGCAACTTACTCAAATGATAGTCAAGCTCACGGCCCACTTTTTTGTACTGGAGACTTGCCAATGGGTCATCATGCATCTCGCGGTAAAGTCGTGCTTTCTGAGCTAGTAAGTTCTTGATATGTTTGGGATAGTTCGCTTGTGGCACATTCTTGAAATCGAAGGGCACATACTTAGCCAATCCTTCGTAGACGGCGCGGCAAAATCTTTTGTACATGTCGTCACAGGAGGCGTACCCATCAAACTGCTCCACCAATTTATAGAGGAGAAGTACTTTGATAGCTCAGAATAATCGGCACTGGCGAAGATGGGCAATGGAAGTTTAAATGGCGTAGATGAGGGAATCATAATCTCAAAAGTTATTACACTGTGGCCAGATGCTGCAAAAGGCGGTGATACCGAGACGTTTTCGACAATAGGAGCATTAGATAATATAATATCTAGAGAGGACTCTCCGCATGTGGACGTGGTTACATATTGAACAAGACTACAAAATCTGAAGAATTTAAGAAACTTGAAGGAAGTAGAGGTTTTGGCCATACTCACTACCCAGTCAACATCAATGTTGAAGTCACCTAGAACAATCGCTTTTCTAGAATACAATGATCAAGCAAAGTATCAATAAGGTCGTTCTCATCATCTGAGGAGGAATTTGGAGGTCGGTAAACAATCACCACTCTGAACAACACAGCAGAATGTTCGTCTAAACCATCGAGGCAAGGAATTTCCGAATTGAGGCAGGCTGGGGTTGCAACGGGCGTCAAGAAGAAGAGTTCTTACCCATGCAACAGACACCCCCACCCCTCCGCTTTTTACGATCCAAACGGAAAATATTGTAGGCGCGATTTCCAAGAAGTTCAGAACTCGATATTTTCGAGGACAGCCATGTTTCGGTGATGCAAATAAAGTCCGGGTCTTACGTATCCAAGGAAAAATGCAAGTGGTGTAATTTCTTCCTTAGGCTTCTCGCATTAAGACAACATCGAACACCCAGCAGTGAACCGTGGCGGCTCAAGCGTTTCGCGAGCCCCGTGTTTTGGGGAGATCGTCGACCCGCCTCAGCTCACCACGGTACAATACCCAAGTACGGCCATTTCCCTGCTTGTTGCAGGCCCTGCACTCCTGCCTCAATTCGTGCTCCCGCTTGCGCTCCGCCGAACGTTAAACTTTTTCGTTATGATGCTTTAGATAGTCCGCGGCACGAGCAGACGGTTAACTATTCATTGTAGGGCAGTGGACCCATAGCCCTTTGATAGTAAGTACGAGTTTTAACCAGTCGTGCGTGTACACCGGGTTTCCCCATGCGATAAGCATTTCCACAGGGACGACACTCAACTCCTGCACAATCTAAGATTCCGGCTGACTCTCTTCTCAAGCTCTTGATATTTGATTGACGGGACTTATCGCGAGCAGAATCCTCTATGCCATAGACCAAAAACTCGCGCCCTCTGTTTCTCGGCATTCACTGCGACAGCTATAGTTTCTGGCGTTTCGAAACTAACGCCGTTGTGTATTTACCTATGTCACCCTGATTCTTTCGAACAACTCGTTCCTAACATAGCGCCTAACGCGTTCCGAGACAGATCATCTTTGAATATCTGATAGGACAATCAGCGAACCACTCGAAGAAACTCCATTTCTGCAACGGCAGATTGCGAGATCGGCGTCTTCCTTTGTGACATAGTTAAATCAATATCGAAACTTGACTGTGTCGAGGCCGGAAAACTATTCACTGGAGTCACAGTGCAGTAAACTGCGACGAAATAATATACAGTGGAAGCGTCACCGGACGGTGGGCAGTGCCCTACGACAACGCCGGCGAGCGTTCGCTGATTGGTGGAGATGGAAGCCGAGAAATTCTAGAAAATCATCATCCTTTGCCCCTGCGTCCCTGGCACAGGACTCTGCGTTCTACACACCCCGCCACGCCTCTACTCACTCTTCCGTCCTGCGCTCTCGCCGTCAATACTGGCTGCGCTGTCGATCAGCTGATCCGCGCCGATTTATCTCAATCCCTGCCGTATTCTTCTTGAAAACTGCTTTTTCGGACTTTCGACTCAATCGTTGAAAGGTAAGTAAGTCTTTACTAAAATTATTATCACAGTTTGCATGAATTAGCTTGAAATTCGCCCTAAAACATTTTTTCCCATGCCTGATTTTCTCAATGGGCTCCCAAACTTTTCCTTATTTTCCCCACTTCTTTTTGTTATGACGGGTGGTTCAAAGTAGAGGCTTAGATGTGATCTCGTTATTGTCGAGAACCATCTCTCTGGACTCTTAAGCTCGAAGCTCGCCTGTGATAAATTGAATAAGGAAAGAAATCAGAAGGAAAAAAATGCTTTTTAGGGGAGTTTCCCAAGCTAAATTCATGCATGTTATGCCATTTTAGTAAGATACTCACCGCTAACGATTGAACCGAAGTCGAAAAACCTCAGTTTTTCCAAGTGAAGTGTAGAAAACAGTTTACTGATTGGGACTTAGGGTTTTAGAAACAGAGTCAGAGACGCGTTCTCGACTACGAGATCACTCCAAGACTCTAACTTTGAAACGCCGGTCAATACATAAAAGAAGTGGCGGGAAAAAAGGAAAGTTTGGAGAATGAGAAAATCAGAGGGAAAAATGTTTTTCTATTGGCAATTTCAATGCTAATTGCATGCCAAACTGTGATAAAATTTTCTAGTAAGAATACTTACCTTCAACATTGAAGTCGAAAGTCAGAAAATCGCAGTTTTTTCAAGAAGACATTGCGGCAGGGATTTGGAGAAAATGCGGCGCGGACAGCTAGATCGATCAGCCGTCAGCCAGTATTGAATCGGCGAGAGCGCAGGACGGAGAGTGAAGTAGAGGGCGTGGCGGGGGTGTGGTTAGAACGCCGAGTCTGTGTCAGAGACGCAGTGGGGCAAGGTTATTGCGGCTTTGGAGCCAACAGGCATAATATCGCGGCGTAGCCAGCGTTGGCTTAGGACCGCCACCCACCGCTCCGCTGTGGAGAACTGCATGTACCGCTGGAGTCGTTGATAAACGAAATATGATAGACAACAGTCGGCTGGCGACCAATTCTGCGTGCAGGGTTAACCACATGCTTAACTGCATACTTGAACAGGATTTCTTTGCTGAGCAGTACACCTTAGCGCTAATTCCTGTGTTCCCAAAACGGTAATGCAACACTTTGGCAATGTTTAGGCTGCATATCATATTTCTTAAATCCCAATTCGTTGGAAATCAACAGCATAGGGTTGGAGGATTCAGATGTAATGAAAAACATTTAGGGGCTCTATCATTCTCACTGGGCAAACAACTCCAACATCCTTTTATTCAGGAAATCCGAGGTTTAGCGACTGGTTGGAAGCAATTCTTGAACGGAGGGATTTTGCTTAAGAGGGAAAAATCTTGACTCATTGAGAATATCGCCCATTCATTCTTTGGCTACGGATGGAATGCTGACCGCAGATACGTGACACCCAAAAGCCTCCGTCGCGCACTATCAGAATTTATTTTCCACCTTTAATGATTCCCTGAGTACTCTGAATACTTGCTGTAGCATTCCTAGTGTTGCATATGACTCTGCTTGTGAATTTTTCCGGGCTAGTCTCATCGGCTTGCTTATCAATCCTGCAACAACATGCTTCCCATAGTGCCCCTTATACTTCTTGGAACCATGTCTCGTCGTTGCCTCGTGGCCGGTGTTATGAATTTTGGTGACCCTCGCTTATCTGAGAAGCCCTTATGACTATTCTTATCGGCTGTTAATCAGATTCCTGCCAACCCAATAATGCTTCTTCGTCTTGTCCCCTATAGTCAGGGCACGCTCATTGCGTTGTGAATCATTTCCTGGAAAATAGACCCCCCTAATGTCCATCTTCAGCTACCGACCCCCTACCATGTGCACCTCTTCCCTAAGATTTTTCCAACCCCTAACCACTTTGTCTATTTTTGTTCCCGAAAAATTTCTGCCGTTTTTTTTACAGTTTTGCTGTCGGAGCGGGGGGGGGTGGGGGAAGGGGACGGCGAGTACCTAACACGTCCCAAGCAACGATCCAGCACTCTGCGAGCTGGTGTATGCACACTGACCAATACGTACGGAGGAAGGGGCGATGATAGAGCATCGATCACCACCCCAAGGCACCATGAATTATAAAGGCAAACAAAGACTCACGGATCGTGAACGATGAATAAACAGACGAATGACATTCCCGGACTTTTCTTGATGCAGGAGCACATTGGCTTGCAATTGTAAGCCCTATCTAGAAGTTACACCTTCCAAACACCTGCGTTGAAAGCCCCATGCATGGCGCATTGCAGTGGTGGCTGCGCAGCTTGGCGCCCAATGGCCTTATTTCTGATACCCTTTGCGAATAACATTGTGTTTCAGGAAGGCAACAAGTTCTTCAAGCGCCAACTGGAAGAAGTTTCATGGACCTCGGCAGGGGCTGATTTTTCGTGGCCGTGTTGGGGGGTTGTGGTCACGAAATGATCAGCAACGGGGAATTTTTCGAATAGCAGCCCCCAGGTAAGAAAATTAAAGGCCTGCTGGATAAGTAGAAATCTTTCAAAGCTCTCGGCACAATCCTTTTTATTACGAAAGGCCGCTGTATGAAGACTTGCCATGGCGCTCCAAAGCGTAGCGACTCGCGGTTCGCAAAACATGATGTACAGATGGATCACTAACTGAGGAAAAATCTCTGGAATCGGAACGTTTGGAAATTGCTCAATGCGACATACAGAGCCACACCTAGCCTCTACTTGATTCCCACTTACCCCTCTCCGATAGCCCTTCACCTTTCAACGAAGTTATGGTGTGTTTAATGAGGGGATACTTTTCACGTGTTATGGCTTGAAATGGCTCCAGGCCTATAATAGCGCGCCCATTGAGCTTGGTATGAGCGGACAATAACGAATTATTCAGGTGCGTAGCTCACAAAAGAATTCAGGCGTGAGGTCATGCATTGCAGTTGAGTCGGCCACGACTCGCACCATCATTTGGCACGGCCGTACCTGAAAAGCGGGTCGTAGCCGATTGCGACATATGCTTTTCCGTGCTGTAACAGAAGTGAACTATTTCAGGATATAATCAGCACTGCAGGGAAATAGGACTAAACTATTTTGGGAAAAAGCAGGCTTTTCTTCTGTGTGTGTGTCGGAAAAATTGAAATTCTATTAAGCTGAGAGAGCAAGAAGGGCAGTTTTCGTTCTGCCGTTCAGAAACTAAGGGTTTCACATTTTTTCCTGCGCTATAGTCTAAACTTATTTCGCTGGTAACGGGAGCCCCAATCTTTCTTGTATCGGATGTCTCGAGTGCTGGGGTGGTGAATCAGGCCTCAACTATTGTTGCTAGAAACGTTAAAACCATAAAATGGAACTATTTCAACTATTACTACCCCAAAAGAAACAAAAATTTTTTTGGTGAAACCTCGCCACAGAAGAATAGCTCCAGGTGCCTAATCAGAATATAGCACTCGTTTTTGGGCGCTGGCGCCAATTAACGCAGTTTGGGCGCGCGCCACCTTTTCCACCAAAGTTGGTTGTGAATTTGCCATTGTTATGGGACATTTCTCCAGGTGCCATTTGACACTCTGGTTCTAGCGACTTGACGTGAGAGAAAGGAGGGTTTTCCCTTGAGGTCGGGCCAGGCACCCAGCAGCGCAGACAATCACAGCCGTCTATCCATCAGCGCCGATGCAAAAATGAGTGTGATATATGCAACCATGATGTTAAATGGTCTTCTTATACAAGTTATTCAGACGTAGTGCTTATTTGGCACTGGCCACTGAAATACCCATAGGTCGGCCAAGTGAGGTGTCTATGTTTAGTGTTTCAGGAGAGTGAATTACCTCTAGAATCCAAGTCTACAGCCAAATCTGCCCCACTTGAGAAAAGTTTAAGTTGATTAAGATGCGGACCTGTTCTTGGGAAAATGAGCTTTGTTTTCCAGGTAGAGCCGCGTCGAATAATATTGTGAAGCCATGCAAGCCGCCTCGCAAGTGCATTGCAACCTCAGCGCCTAAATTTCTTCTGTGAGCCACTTGCGCCCCTACTGAAAAATCGTTATTGTGTATGCAGATAAGCGCGCTAGACCGCGACATGCCAAAATTCAGAAGTAGTCCATGGGCTTCACGTTTCAGCTGGCCGTGGTAATTTTTTTCTATATCCATTGTTGTGAATTATTTTGATTGTTTGTTTTTGTTGAGTTTGATTTGTTTTGTTGAGTTTGATTTTGTCTGTGAGGAAAGTTGTCAAGGATTCAATTTCTCACGGTTTCATAGTGCTTTTGCCAATGGTTTCTTTTCTAGATTTCGCGGATTTAGTGGATTGGGATGATCTAGACCAAGATGGGAGGGTTGGTGGGGCGAAGTGTCTTGAAGTCTTTTTTTGCTGAAAACGAGGAAAACCGCTCTTCAGCATATTTTTTTAGTCTTGGCCTAGAATAGTTAATATGCCTAGTCTATTTACTGTCATTCGTATATCGTCCATTTGAGCTTCTTTTCACTTGACCGTTCATCACGCTCTCCCACTCAACAATGGGGGCCATGCGTTTTACGGACCCGTTCCCTCCCGTTGTGATGGACCACAAAGATGGCGTGCCACCTGCCTATCACTGTCTCTTGGAACTGACGTCCTAGCGTCGCTGTGATACGCGCGCTATGAGTCGGGTGACCTCGGCGCTTTCTAAGGACCTTCTCTGGTATCTTATCAGCTGCTTATCAATTGCTGCCACCACCAATAGTGTCTCATCTGATCAGCTCTTGATCACTTTCCTGCCACCTACCATAAGTGGTTCCTGCCCGACTCCTAATCACTTATCGTTGAGCGCACAGTCGCTTTTTAAAGCGAACTTATGGAATTCCGGTCAAACACACATACAGACATACAAAACATACATTCAGACACCCACACACCAACAGACACTTAGCCGGATTATATATAGTAGGATACCACCTTCGTAAGTAACAGCTGTTAAAGTAGTAGGTAGACAAATTTCTAGAGAAGCCAGACCCGGCAACAGGAACGGCGCTCACAGGATTGCAGGACCAGTGAGAAAACTGAGCTTAGCTTCACTCATATACCAACATTGCAACGTTCATTTTTGGCATTCCAGGAATGCGTAGCAAAATAAACGGATTTTTATGACTCTTATAATGCCGACCGCTACAAATGCCACACAACCATTTCTGAAAAGCGTGCGATGACTTTGAATGACCTCAGTTTGTAAGCACTCGCCCTTTATGAAGTCACTTCCAAGGCAAGCATTCGATGGGCGCTTTGGGTCGAGCTTTTAGACTCCCCCTTTTATTGGGCTGGTGCGACCCCTCCCAAAAAACGACCATAATCGACCCCGCCCCCCAAAACGTCCACAAGGCGAGAAAAATTATACTATAAAAATAATTTTTAAATACCAACCTAACCCACCATATGGAATCCGACTCGAACGCTGTGGCCCTGGTCCACTTCGCAGCCTAGCACAAGTTTCGCCCTGACTAAAAAGCTGTTTCGCTGCCAGGCGCCAGCCACCTCTTAATTAGGATGTGATGCGTACCCATATATGCTAAACAGCTAAAGGTCACATCGCGAACATAGGCCGAACAATGACGAGTGTTCTCTGTTTACACTAGAGGGAGACACGCTCTCCCGTCTGTCCTAGATTCAATTGAGGGATGGCGATTCTCCGATCGATGACTTTTTTGCTTTCTCGCACCCCGCGTTCGTCAGGCGCAGACTGTGAACACTGCCTGACCGCGGCGCGCTCCGCTGCGGCGTGACGCGACCGCTGCCGCACAGTCGCGTTGTAAATTATGTAAATACACATCCGGGACCGGTTTTAAAAGATCTGCATCATGGCTTAAATAATCTCCTTAAAAGATTTCTTGGCAGCCTTATCGTGAACATGAACACCTGGAGTTTTCTGTACTTACGCCAACAGCTTTGAGAACATACTTATATTTCAGAACAACACAAAGACTAATAAAAAATTGGAATGTGTTCAAATGACAAAACAACTATATATAAAAGACACACATCGCTCTACGAAAGCGGAAGAGTGGCCAAGTCTTGGCAGAACGGAGTATAGTCCTCCTGTGTTGCTGGATGCCTTTCGGCACAAGTGATATCTCTGAAGCAACCGACACCATAGCCTAAAACATTTAGATATCTGGTAACTGTTACAAAGAGGATCCACACACCTTACGCATACGCTCTATAATAACCACGGGATATATTAATAGATTATCAGTGAGTGGAATGAAAATACTGTGAAAACATGGGCAAAAAAACACCACTCGGTAAGATGATAATATGCGAAAAATCTTGGAAACGCGAGTACGGATCTATAACAGTTGCATCGCTTATTTTGAAAAAAATATTAAACGGTAAAGAAATATAAGGAACACGATTATGGCAGGTGAGCACCAAGGTACACGAAGGAAGGTATCAGCCCATTCGCTGTAGACGCCGGGCTGTCAGGGGGCAGGGGGGGGTCCTAGGCTTGACGCGGCGCCACTATGTTTACCACCATTTATTGCTCATCACAACAATGAGTGGAGAAGGATTTGGCGCCGCGACAGTTCGAGCCGCCAACTCCCTCCCCTTGACGTGCCCCAGCATCTCCAGCGAAAACGACAGGATAAGCTTTCACGAAGAAACAGAGGCATAGAACTTAACAGCCATAGAAGAGCAGCTATTACGTCCCGCTTCCCAAATATGCCTCGAGCAACGTTCAAACTTCGCGACGTCGCAGCGCATTGAGTAACGTGCGTCGACGCGCTACATTTACAACCGCGCTCCAATGCTACCGTACCTCAGTCTCTCCTTACCTGCTCTCTTCTGATATTTGACTTTTCTTTTGATTGTTTTTCATTTCCACTCCACAAAATTCACAATTGCTGCTCCATTCCAAAATCTGGGTTGTTTTTCAGACTTTTTGTGAGGCAGACTCAGTGAAAATTGTGAGTAGGGTTAGTTCAACCTTCTATGGACATTCTAAACAAGCATATCATACTCGCTTGGCAAACCGCCTGGTTGCCGCGCGCGGTGAAGAGAGTAACAGGCGCCGGCGCCAAAATACCGTAAATCATCAAATTCGCTGACAACTCTTCCCCACCGATCAGATGGTCAGCGACTTCGTGCTAAACGAATTTTATAGTCGTGATCAGGGTAAATAAAGAAATAAAGAGATAATGGATTCAAGAATACAGGTGAAGAGAGTTAGAGTGCGGTAGCTATGGAGCGTGGTTGTAACTGTAGCACGTCGACGCCTTTACATCGCTTTACAGCGCACTATGGCGCGTCGACGGGCGACATTTCAAAGTCGAACGCAGCCACTGCTTGGATATGGATTCAAATTGATGCACTCCTGTGGAAGATCTTTATATTCTCAAGGAGTAGCGCTCAGAGCTCGTTGTTTCTTCTGGAGATACGGAACGGCGAACAGCATGAGACCCGATACCTGAAAAAGCAGCCTGCGATATTCGCCTTCCTCGAAAAAAAGAGATTCGACAAACAGCCTTATCTACTTACAAGTAGGTTAGTGCCACTAAAAACAAATGACCAAATATAGCCACCGTTGATATCAGCAAGGAATCCAGCTATTGGTGGTCCAGCTACTGTACCGACCCCCTGAAAACATCTATTTCACGGCATCTGTTGCGGACCTACGCGATCTTGAACATCACCTGCCACAATAATAAAAGGCCAAAAGCGTTGGTAAGCTTATCCAATCCAAGGAGATCCACAAGAATGACACTTGCTAAGCAAATGTACGCCGAGAGAAAGAATCCATGCAGTGCAGCGTAAACTGAGAGTGACATGAATGACGTGAAAAGGAAGCAGAAGATTGTTAGTACACCACAGATCTGTGAGAAAATCAATCTAATCATGCTCACAAGATAAACACTTTTAACCAACAATAGTCCCTGCGAAACCACTGGTCTGTATCGAACAGAAACAAAACCAACCGTGAGTGAAATGTTGTACATCCAGAGCCTATTTCTAACCACGTTGTTACCCCAGCCGTAAGGAAGGGGGAGCTTGTGGTCGGCAATAACACCGTACACAATACGGCCAATACTGTTACTAAGCCCTGAAAAGCTCGCGCTAACAAAAAAAATCAGCGGAAAGCACATGAGAAGGAAAAATCCCTCACCGAAAGCAGATAGCACAGCAGATGAACGAGCAGAATCAAGCCCAACACCTCTTTGGGCATGCAAAGGTAGAAAATATAGTGGCGAATTAAAGCCGACAGAAGACAACATGTTTGAAATAGCAAAAATTAGGAAGACAGGATCGAGTAGGAGCGGCAACATAAACATGTTAGACATTGTCCTGGAAACGAGATTTCGATTTTTTTTAAAAGATGGTAAGGCTGCGTTCATACTGTCGTCAGCGTTTGGAGCGTAGGGCAGCGTTCTGAGCGTTTCAAGCGCTAGAAAAGTGCAGGTATCGATCTAGCGTATGCCGGTGCATGTGAGCGTTTTGCTCCACTAGAGCAGTATAGATATCGATTTAGTGTTTTGAAAATACACCACCGTTTTCAGCGAGTGCCCGCAAAAAGCTGAAAGGTACCCACGAAACGCTCGAGACGCTAGGTCGATATCTATACATTCTTAGTGGCGCGAAACGCCGCCGTATGCTGGCGCACGCTAAATCGACACACATACTTTCTTGGTCCCCCGAAATGCCCAAAACGCTGCCGTACGCAAAACGCCGACGCAAAGTGCAAACGGAGCCAACGGACCACGCTAAGAATAGCTGATTTTACTGCTCACGGAGCAATGTCGCCGTATATGACCGGGGCTTCGATGTTAACTCACTTCCACATATCTGTGCCTTCTACGTTGTCAATGTCTTCTTGCTCATCTTCAAAAACCTCATCAGTTGATTCCTTCATAGCTTGTAATAGATCTGAAGACAGAGTACTGATTGAAGACCTGCGTAGTGATCCAGTCGACCTGAAGAGGTGCTATAGAGCACAACCGCCCTTTAGTCAAACTTCGTTTTGAATTATACTATACCCACCTGTACTTATCAGGATCCTCTCTGAACTCACTGAGGCTCGTAACTGCTCCAGTGTAAAAAATATCTTTTCTGTTAAGGTACCCAACATCTCTTTCTCCTATACTTCCGCTTCGCACGGACCTTCGACTGCATTTACCTGAAAATATAGTTCACTAATGCTATATCCCCAGGAAATATGACAGAGAAATCTGCGAACGGGGCACGTTCCGTCGCTAGGGAAATTTTTAGGAATATACGACCCCCCCCCTCCCAATCCAGAGCTATGACCCCATTGGAAGTGGAAGTGAAACAGTAAAGCCAACTGAAATTTTTTTTTCAAACCAAGTACGACTACTTTCTCCTGGGTAATTCCGAACGTGGGACGTGCCCTGCCTGCAAGTAACAAGCAAATTCTCTTATGATCACTGCTGGCAAGTTCACTTACTGTCCTTTCTTGATGGTGTAAGAGTAGCAAGCGATTTTGAGTCTGCATTTACGTGGCCACATGATGCACGGCGTTCTTCAGGAGTAAGAAGGGAACTGCTAACCTAAACCTCGAAAATACTAAGAGAAAACAATTACCACTTCAAAGATAACCTCAGGAAGGGTATTCAGCTTATTTTCTTCAGGAGCTGCTTGTTCTGGGTACTCTTCCTCACTAACTTCTTCAAATTGCAGTGGTCGGAATAGGGAACCGCAGAGAATGCAGAGCGTGAAGACGCCTGAAGAACTAAGTCTCGATAAATACTTCTCTTATTTAGTTGAGAATACATTCCCAAACTTGAAAAGCAAAAATGCTTCGGTTTCATGCATGGCGAACGTGTAGCTAAGCGACACCCTCACAGACACCCAGCAAGCAAATGCCGGAGCTGGCCTGTTTCTGTTGAAGGATGAGGATAAAGTCTTCGCTGTTAACCAATCCCTTTTTGGGATGTAACACGAACTCTGCTCCCATTCAGAACCTCAGTGGCTTATTCAATGCGATTTGACATACACAATGAATTGCGAGGCCAGCCGATGCACAGGTCAAGGTTCTTATCCTCTTAGACAACTCTGGTACCAGTTTGAAGGCACATCGTTGTTGGGGACTCCCCAGCAGAGGGGGATGGGGGGGGGCGCATTTGGCCCTAGAAGAATTTTTTCCGATAGTTGATTTTTTATCAAGGGAGGGATGAAATTGGGCTGCTGGCCTTTGTGAGAGGTTGTTGATTTTTCGTGTGTTTTCCTGTTTCGTATGTACTATACACCCCCCGGCTTTTTGGTAAAAACAAGGCAAAATTTTTGGATTTTGGTAAAAACTAGGCAAAACGAGGTCATACGGACTCGACCCAAATCCAGAACCACTGCTGGGCCCTGGCCAATTTATCGTTCCTGGAGGGTAGAAGACTTGGATGGTCTGAGCAAGGCCGGTCCGGATCTGACCCCTGACCGTGCGCGTGCCACTTGCCATTACACCACCCCCTGCTTTCATTCGTCTTGTTGTTCTTCTTATTTATTCTTCTTCTCCTCCCTAGCGTTATTCACGCCCCTTCACAGGTTCCGCTGTTCTTGTTAACGGTCGCCATCTTCTCCTATCCAGGGCGTCGTCTGCCGTGGACTTCACTCCAATAAGGCCTTTCTTGATCACATTCCTCCACCTTTTCGTCGATGCTCCTCGAGTTCGCTTGCCCTCTGCTTCGAAGTGCAGCGCCTTCCTTATCGGGTGTTCCTCGGGGCTTCTCAGCACGTGCCCATATCGCCTGCTCTCGTGCCTTCAGCGGGTTTGAAGTTGTAGGTGTGACCGCTCTGACGTCTTCGTTTCTAGCTACATCTAGTCGTGTCCTGCCGCAGGTCCATCTCAGCTTCATCATTTCAGCTAAGCGGAGCTGTTTTTCATGGTTCTTGCATATGGGCCAGCACCGCTGCCGTAGAGCATCGCCGACCCCGCCACTGCCCGGCACGCGTTGCCTTTGAGGATCCCGGAGCATCGCCGATCGCAGAAGATACCGGTCGACTCTCCCCATCCAAGCCGCATTCACTCGAGGCTTTACTGCATGGTCCACGCCTCCATCAATAGCCAGATCGCTTTCCAGGTAGCGGAAGTTCACCAGACTCTCGAGGGAGTCTCCATGGCTATCTGGATGGGCTCTTGCACTCCATGGAGCTCAGCAACTCAGCCCTCTTGACGTTCAAGTAGGTCATTCTCGGCTAGTGCCTCCTGCTTTCATTAGCGGATGACAATAGTAGAATACAATACGATTATGACAGAGTACGATTAAGCCGTGGACAGACCGTAGTCAAGTGCACGGCTGGTCTGCCAGCCGTGCACTTGACTGCGGTCTGCACCCATGTGCACGAGTGTCGAACAAATTACTGAACGCTTTTGCAGCTGCGCTCCAGGCTGGCAAGATATTATTACGTCCTTCCACTAGCCTTATCCCACAGCAGTTCATAAACTTCAAATGCTATCAAAAATAACGAAGGTGAGAACCTGAAGAACGTAAAAAGTGGTCAAATGGCAACTCTTCAGTCTCTGGTAATGACTGATCTTTTCATTAAGGTTTCACACTTCGTTTTCCGCAACTGATAAAACAAATACAATAAAAATTAAGAACAACAAGCCACATTCCATAGGATTTGCATGCTCTACACCAATGTAAGGGGCAGGTACGTAACCATTTAATAGGTACGGATGGCGGATTTGTAAAAAATTCAAAATTGCACCAAGCGATATGCATCTCATTCCAAGGGACCACTTCAATCAGCCTTTTATTTCTAGCAAGCCCTTATTGCAGTCGCTTACCAGTGAAAACGAGGAAAACTGCTCTCCATCCATATCGAGTCAGTACAAAATCATTGATGGGTGAGAACACCATCGTACCCACTCCTGCTCCAGTAACCGCAATTCCTGTGGCTAAAGATCTTCGCCTAAACGATAGGGAAGTACGTTTTCACTGCAGCAAAAGAACTCGCCGTTGTTACTATAGCCAGAACATAAGCCCTCGTAAGAAATGCACAACCACTTCGAACACGTAAAACAAAATCTTTACATCCTTCGGATTTCCTATTCCTGGATCTATTGAAACATCATCAGCAACTACGCCCTGAACTACCCTTTGATAGCTAGATGGCATTACCAACAACAAAACTTGCCTTTCAAGTGATGGAGCGCTTTTTTTCGAAATTGCACATTGAAAAGGCACACATATGCGCTGCGGATGGTGGGAAATGTCAAGGTGGTGTGTTTGGCGTGGCGTCGGCCCATTCTCCATCAACTTATGAAGCGGACAAGGGGCAATAGTTCGTGGAAAACCGGCTGACGCCGAGCTGAACTCAATCTGATATACCCCGGCATCCGCAGCGATCAACACTGAACAAGAAGGACCAGATGTCACGCCCATTTTTTCGCATGCGCCTCTGAGAACGAGAATATGGAGAACGGGAATAAAATGGTATAAACCCTACGGTGACAAAATTTCGCATCGTACAAATTTTCCCTGAGATCTTTTTGTTGGGACCCTTCATCTTGAACCAAAACGCGTCCAAGAAACACCCAAAGCTTCTCTTCCAAGAATAAAAAGCTTTCTATCGCAAAATTTGCCCTGAAATCGCAGAACTTTTTTACACGGCTTGTTGGCATTCCTGGAAGCCTGCAAAAAAAGAAAAATAAAAACATTTCTGTGGTCTACGCATGTACAACTACAACCTGCAGCAAAGCGCTCCCTGAAAAAGAATTCTATGGCCTGAAAGAGCTCCGCCTCAATCGAAAAAAATCGAATCTTCGTTGTTACTGTTAGATTTTTTCGTTTGGGTTGTTGTCTACTGTGATATAACTTTACAATTTCAATGTAAGAAATGTTTCAATAATAATTTCCATAAAAAACCCCTACAAAATAAGGGATCACAAGATTGCGGTGCGGTGGATACTGCTTCTACTCCTAGTAATATTCTTGTAATATTGCATGAACTTACTTTTCAAAATACATGGTTACGCTGACAATCGCAGGACAGTACATGAAACCAGATCCAATACCCATAACAATTCCAACAGAAAGGATTATATGCCACATTTCTGTTGCGTAGTATGATAGAGTGCATCTGAATGAAAAAGGTTGCTCTCGAATCAGTCCCAGTATTCTGGGCACTATTCCTACTACTACCCCAAGCTTCCGAAAACAAAGGGTGCGTGCACTTAGATACCCGGGTGGGCGTGGCCACAGGGGCAAAGCTTCGAAATGGACCGGTGTTTCCCAAATTTGTGCCGCAATAGATATTAGACGGGAGCACCGTTTACAAGGTAAACGTTCCTGTTGTCTTCAAGGTGTGCTTAATGTTGATTTCATGATCATACGTAAGACCTGATAACCACTTTTTCGCCTCTGCCTGATGTATACCTTTGCAAAAAGCATACATTCCAATCTAAGTTAATTCTTCCTCTCGGAACTTCTTAGTTCAAGCAGTAGAAACACGCAGCTGTTTAATAAGGAGGAAATCATCGTCTCCAAACTCAGGAAGAAGCGCTGAAGCCTAATTATATCCGTCCACTTCAAGCCCTCGCCCTATTTTGGCCACGCCCACCGGGTATCGTAAGTCCACGCTGCGAAAACAAAGCCTTCTTTCAGAGGGCAGATTTGGCTGAAACTCGGTTATATCATCATGACATTATCATCATCATCATATAGCAAATGTCACATCCGAAAGTGCGCGGCGCCGCGCCACGGACGTCGACGCCAAGATACCCTAGATCACCAAATCCGCAGAGAAGTTGTATACGAGACTTATTTGACATCCTGATTACGAAGATGACATTCACTCTTGGCGCTGGCGCGATAAAGGCACGACGATCATCTGCGCTCTGCTGAGGGTGAGCCTGGCTTGGAGTAACTCCTTCCCATAGGCTCAGCCTTAGGAGAGCACTGAATGGACTGTTGTCGAAAAATGAACGCTATATTTTTGGGGGGACAAAAAACCCTTTTTTATCAATTTTGATGAAACAGGTGACGCCTAGTGGCACCAGGGCTGAAAATGAATGTAATGTCCGTGATCAGGGTAGTGAATAATCCAGTATGCTAGTTTACACCGATTTTGGCGAAACGTGGTGGCGCCAAATGGCACTAGCGTCAAAAACGAATATCATACTCGTGACCAGGATATCGAATTACCCTTACGGGCAAAGTTTCGCCAAAAAAGTTTTTTTGGTTTCTACGGTAGTGTTAGTTGAAAGTGTCAAATTCTAGAAATTCTTACCCGACGATAGAAATATTGGCTCCAATGATTGCTGTCGCCCGACAACCATACCTATTGCACACAGCTGATGCTAATGGTCCGCTTCCTAGTGTGAAACCGGTAAGAAGAGATACAATAAGAGCAATCACGGTGTTATCCGACTCGAACTCCTGGAAATATCTTTGAGCAAATTTCAAAGAAAGGACAAGCGGCATCATCATAAGTAACCAATTAGAATGTGAGACAGTTAAAACCCTAACTGTGAGAAAGTACAAACTTTCGAGAATCACCGCAAAGCCAAGGCTCAAAGAAATCCTTTTAGGTTCCTTCCCAAAATCTGCCTTTGATTGGTAGAAATAAAAACCCCACTGCCCGGCATTAATCAAAGGTAGGAAACGTGTTTCAAAGTTACCACTCGGATCGCTCGGTTGACGCCGAGCTCTATTCCTTCTCTTTAGCTTTAGCTTCACCGAGCTGGCCTGCCTTCAGCAGGCGCCATAATTTAAACGCAAGTTTTTCAATATACAGCGCTGTAGTGCTCGAATCGCAACACATAGGAGCAACGCTGCGGATCCTTCCTAAGCACATGCTTAATTTGCAGCAGGGTGTGTTTCGCGCCACAGTGCCCATACAATACATAAATCTGCAGATATAGATACAATGTGCATTCTGCCAATACAGAGCAATGTGAACCTCTCAGTAGAAGAACAAATTCCATTTCCATTAATTGCAATTCCATTAAATGCTTACCGATTAACCCTTCCCTTTTTTAATTACCATGCAACCCGCCTGCTGAAGTCCAAATAGTCGTGGGTATTACACTACCTTATTATTAGTTCTCATCAGTAAATGAAAGGTTAAAAAGTTACTGGACGCATAAATGGCCTCATTATTTAGGTTTTCGGTTCTCCTCGAATTTCCTGAGTTTCCTTTCACGCGAACTACATACCCCCCAGCCCCGTTCGTCGACATCGACATTATATAGAGTAGGATAGTGGGATGAGTTCATTTTTAGTGCCATCAGAGAAGTGATGGCTAAAGGAGAAGTTTGCACACTGTGCCTCCAATATATGAGTATAGTGATAGGAGATGTAATGATAATGGCCCCTTATCCTTTCTTATGAATTGGTAAGATTGCCTGTCACCCGACCCGTCATCAGTTCCCTCTCACTAAGGCTGTGTTTATACTTTGCGGCAGCGTAGCGTAGCGGTTCCAGCGTACGCCAGCGGCAGTGCCGAAGAGAGGATGCATATCGATCTAGCTTCACCAACGTCACCAGCGGCACGCTAGCGAGGGCACGGGAAGCATAGCTATCGATCTAGC
The DNA here is from genome assembly GCA_036418165.1 of Cooperia oncophora. Lineage (NCBI taxonomy): Eukaryota > Metazoa > Nematoda > Chromadorea > Rhabditida > Trichostrongylidae > Cooperia > Cooperia oncophora. The sequence continues at coordinate 41,612 of MU912119.1, read as the reverse complement.
TTCACCAGCGTTTCTCCAGCGTTTTCCCAGCGCTTCTCCACGTTTCCCAGTACAAAAGTACTCTCCTCCGTCCAGTGCTCTCTAGCCCCTCTCTAGCCCCGTCGCTGCAAGCGCTAGCGGGGCTAGAGAGCACTGAACGGAGGAGAGTACTTTGCACTCTCCTCCGTCCAGTGCTCTCTAGCCCCTCTCTAGCCCCGTCGCTGGAAGCGCTGGGAAAACGCTGGAGAAACGCTGGTGAAGCTAGATCGATGGCTATGCTTCCCGTGCCCTCGCTACGCCAGGGTGCCGCTGGTGACGCTGGTGAAGCTAGATCGATATGCATCCTCTCTTCGACACTGTCGCTGGCGTACGCTGGAAGCGCTACGCTGCGCTACGCTACGCTACGCTGCCGCAAAGTATAAACGCAGCCTAAAGCTCTATAATTTGGCAGTGTAAAGGCCCCCAACACCTTGACTGAACACCAATGGCAACGTTCCTTATCGGCCCATATCGGCTGTTATCACCTCCTGTCACCCGCCGTCTATGTTCTCATCTCCCACTATATAATTTTCTGGAACCAACGCCTATCTGATGCTATGTCCCGCGTTATGAGTATGTTGACTTTTTCCTTCTGAAGCCTCTTAACAGATCTTATCAACTGACATCACTCCCTGCCACCCACCAATCACGTTCCTGTCCCTCACCCTGTATCGTACCTGTTAACTAACCCCACTATTGGTGTGATCCGCCCTATGGATATGATGACCTCCCCTTCTAACGCGTCTTATCGGATCTTATCCACTGATATCACTTCCTGTCACCCACCAATAGCGTTCCCGTCACACCCCGTACATCACTCCTTGAAATCAATGTCTCGCTGCTACGACCGACGCTATGAATTTCGTGACACACAGACAGACGCACACACAAACACACCCACACGGACAGACACACTTAGCGAATTATATAGAGTGGGATTCTGTCGCTTCTAGAAGTTGTGGGAACAAATGAAAAATTCTCACACTTGCAGTTTGAAAACAACTCTGTAACCGAGTTCTAAAACATATTACTAAGGGTAAGTCTAGCAGCTTCCAATAAATCCGGAACTTCTCCAAAAGTTACGAGAAAGAAGTTGCCCTTCTGAATGCTTTGTAACTGGATTTGCACTATAGAAGTTATAGCCTTTGAAAGGTTGAAAACTCGCGCTCTCAAAAAATTTTCTTTGTCAAAACGGGAAAAGTCCTCGAGCGTGGATTTTCTTGAGTAGTGGTTTCTCCTGGTGCATTTGATGTCCTGGATTATGATCCGTAAGGTTGAAAACTCGCGCTCTCTTTGTTATTTGTGAGGCGAAGCCGAAACACCCCCTTAGTGACCACTTCAGAACCTGTCTGATAGGAGTTCCTCAGAGGTCACGATTCCCGTCTACAGCTTTGCAAATTGTTGCATTCGAAGAAAGCTACAACTTTTCGAGAGATCTTCGTGATGCAGTAGCCGTCGTGCAGGGTGCGCGCTCCAGCGCAACAACACCACATACGCAAAAACGTCGTTATAGTAGCCAAGTTTAGCCAAGCATTTGCGTAGAGGTGTGGGGGAGGGTGTCGTATTGACACCCTTTTTTATGGAGTTTCCTCATCGTGATGCCTGACCCTGTCCATGTGGGCAACAGAGGGGAGGGAGGGCATTTCGTCAATTCCTGTCAAGTTGACGGCCATTTTGTGAAACTGTAGGAATTCACGAAACAGTAAGAGCTACATTTCTGAGCTACTTCTTCATTTTCCTTATGTTGAGCAACATTTAGGGTTTGAAAATGAGAGGAAACGACTAAGCGATGTGGATGAGGACGGTTGCCCAAGCCGAGTGGGAAAACAAATTGCAGGATAGGTGAATTTACTTTGTCCAAAAGTGGTTTCCACATTTTGTGAAGGGCGGTTCATCAACTACGTGAGTCAGAATGCCCTCCAATCTTTCAGACCATTCTGCGACAATAATTAAGACACTACATATATCAGCTGCTTCATTTTCGATTTCCCTTCCTGCTCTATACTTTACGGCCGTACTAAAGGTGTGCACCAAGTGTGTCAACTGCAGATTCACCAGGATGCCAAATGTTCAGTCGCGACTTGAATGGCTTCGCAACCCTGTGATTAGCAATGGACTTCATGATCTTCATCATCGCTATTGTTAGCTTATCACTGAAGTTCATTCTTTCAGTAATTCCCTTTCCACTGCTAACCACGGAATCGCCACTATCCTACGATGACCCCGGTGTCGCGAACTATAAATGCTGCCCGCTGTTGGTTGGAAGCGCATTCTATCCTGACCGCTACTTGCGGAAGCTGCCAGATCCAGGACACGCCATTGCGTTGTGATAATTTCCTGAAAAATACGACCCCCCCCTAATTTCATCCTCAAATACGACCCCGCTCCCCATGCTAACTACCTACCACATTCCTAGATTTTCCCAAATTACTTTCCATTCTTTCCGAAAAATCCCTGGTTTTCCCCAAAACTTTGCTGTCGGGAGGTAGGGGAAGGAAGTCGTCAAGATTAAACTACAACAATCACTGAGCAGTTACGACCCCCCCCCCCCTCCTCCCTCGCGGTCAGATACGAACCCCGATCATTACAACTATGGCGTACTATGGCGTACCCTGCTCGGATCCCTTTGGATTTCCAAAGTTGTTGCAATAATTAACCAATTAAACCATTTACTCCCAAATATAATTTCGTCAAATAACTGAACAACTCATAGAAACGCGAACTAACCCTCATTAGTTCGTCGACGAGGACACCAAATGAATACACAAAGCCATCAGCGACGACATGTATGAAGAACGTACCCATCACCACTACCCAACCCCAACCGCCATCAGGTATAATCGGTACCAATCTAGTGCCTTTAAAAGGCGACGAAGCTGGCGCCATTCTGAAAATAAAACCATTTAGCTGAGATTATAGAACAAATGCCTTTGAATAAACAGCAGCAACGACAAAATAGCATTTATCGAACGCTCAGCAGATGAGCAAGAATGACGAAATAGCCGCCCCATGAGAAGCAAAAACGACCACAGGATACTGACACGAGCAGCTGAATTAACTCCATTAAGAGTGCAGTGACGTAATAAATGTGTTATCGCAACAGTGCAACCTCAGTTCCACTAACTGTCCCACGGAGTATTATGGCTGCAGTCGCTCAACTCTTGACTCGTTGAATGCATGGAAATAAAAAGGTGAATCTCTTCTTTCTATGGATTAATATCCATAAAGGAGATGGGATCGTGGTTGCAGTCTGTTTTATATCCTATTTGGCGCTGCCCGTCCTGAACAGGGCGTGCTCATAGACGTGGAGACCTGGTAACTCTGACGACGCTATGAAATGGCAATTAGCCCAGCTTTGTGAAGAATTTGAACCCTCGTGCTAGCACAGCCATGCATAATGAGGCTCATACCATTCCGTGATTTTGAAAAAGGCTGGACTGCGTTCATACTTCGCGACAGCGTCCGGCAGCGACCACCAGCGCACAGCAGCCTTTTCGCAGCCACTTTTGAACTCGAGAAAAACTGTCCGCCAGAGTGCTAGTGGATGCTGACGTTTGCTAGATCGAATCTATACTTCCCTGGTTGCTAGAGCTGGCGTACGCTCCGAACGCTGGTGGTCACGGTGGACGCTGACGCGAAGTTTGAACACATCCTTGCGGGTCCTACCATAGTGAAGAAACTGAAGTAAGTAGCAAAATAAAAAAAATGCTCCTTCTCCCCTAAAGTGAACACGAATAGTGCCCCTTCCGTGTCGCGGCGAAGCGACGAAACAGGCGGCAAGTGGTGTGTGCGGCATTAGCACCAGGACCCAGCCCACTCAACGTGACCGAGGTGCCGACTCTCTGAGCTGAATTCCACGTGGGCGCTTTGTATACCGCCACTTCCAAGTCGCAGAATATTAGGCAGATTTCCTAGCTGGTTGACGGAACAGAAACGGAGAGAGTTTACATGCTTCAGAGCTGCCACGCTAAGTTCATTGGGTCTCAACGCTGCGGACATCACCACGTTGCCGACTCTCATAGCTGTTAATAGACACCCCTGCCAACGTTAGGTAGCGTTCATAGGTCGCGACAGCAGCGGCGATCGCCGCGATCGCGGGTGTGCGGCCGAGCGCGCCCCAACGCTATTAGGTGGACCGCTTCTATTACTAAACAAGAAACTCCTACTTGCGGAGCTTTTTTTCTCATTAGTGGCTGCCATTTTAAAATATAAGACTTGCTGTACACAAGATAAGGAAATCTAGAATCCGTGGTGAATTTTTCATCTTCTCTTTTTGGATACAAGGCAAAAATAATTTTATTTCTTAGTTGGGCTTCTTTTTGTTTCTTTTTCCATTGTTCCAACTGGTACAAATGTTTGGAGATTTCCTACTAGCTGAAGTTTTAAAACTTCTGAATACTAATAGTTCAATTCAAACAAAGGAAAAAAAGAAGCAAAAAGAAGCTCACCTGAGAATTGAAGCACAAATTTATTGACACAACAATAGGAACTTTCTTAATGACAGTTATAGCGTTGAGCAATAACGAAAATCGATAAGAAAATCATTCAGAGCGGAGGTCGCTTTTTGCTTTTCCTTATCTTGAGTTTGAGAGAAAAATAGCAAGAATCTCCTCTTAACTCAGAATTGAATTTTGGGATTTTATTGAATATGAGTTTTAGAATTCTCTAGAATTCACGGAGCCATACTTACGAAGTAACCATAAATATGAAAAAAAGACTGTATAATTGTGAATCTCCTCATTTACTCACTCACTAAGACTTGGAACGGTTCGACCAATACGTTTGGGGCGTGCTCTGCTGCCAACCTGCGATCGCGGCAATCGCCGCTGCAATCCGAAGTATGAACGCTGGCTTAGGAGAGCAATGCCGCGTTTCGGAATCAGACACCTAGGGGACAGCACTCCCAACTTTCTGAGGAACATTGTTCTGTAAGTAAACGAACACTGCTGACGAAAAAATAATGAGCAGTTCTACGCAGTGATACGGAGGAAAAACACAAAGGGGTAAATGGGCGTTATTCTGAAATGGTATCATTAAAAGCGCTCGATCACCATTCTTGAACTGATAGAGTATGATTCTCCTATAACTGCAAAGAAAAACGAGAGGAATTACAAGGAAGTCGCTGCCGACGAAAAGTATCCCATACTATCAGCATCTCATCAATCCCTGCTGTCATTCTTTTGAGTTACTTTCATCATCTCCCAACAACAATTAGACCAGCTTACATGAGAAAGCATTGTGGAGCAGTTACACCTGAAGACGGTCTACTACGTCCACTGTCAAAATAGCTTGTACAATAAGTGAAACTAAATGTCAATTACGCGCACTATACAGAAAAATGAGCAACAACTGAGATGTGTTCTCACCTTGGGCACTGTTCTCACTTCGCGAGGATTGCGTGATTAACCTTTTTTCTGTGCATGGTCCTGTCACGAAGCTCTGCAACATGTTCTGTCGGAAAATGAGCCGAAACATAGAAAGGTCCGACAGTACATGTTGGAACTGCAGGATGGGTTTTTTAAGAGGAGAGACTAGGGAGAGGGGTGGAGGAAGTGAGACCCTTTTTAATGAAACGGTGGGGTGTGTGGGGACACAATGGTCATAAATGCCAAGAGCGCAAACAAGAGCAGAAAATTGACGCGATCAGAAGCATTGGGTACGAGTTGTCCGCGGGCCATCCCACAGATTATTAACCTCGAAGAACAACAGAATCACACAGTATGCGAAGAGTTTGAAGGAGCCGATCGAAACTAGAAATCTAGTAAGAAGGATCCGCCAACCGGGACTTCTCTTACTTCGGTGGTCACGAAGCATTTCCCCGTCAAATCGTTTGGCTGAGCCTTTGAAAGACGGAAAGAAGGGAGAAGGGAAAGTAGGGACAAATAAGAAGGTAGAAGAGAAGTGTCTCGAGTATGTACTCTGAGTCTGTGGAAGGAGAATGGCCAATTCTGCCAAAGCGGCAAAGACGAAGCCAACCCAATCGATAATTACCGTACCGCAGATGCTTGGGAACGAGCAAAAAAAATCACTCTCCGGATAGTTTTATTGGGTTTTTGTGTAACGCATGGGAAACCCTATTTTCCTTCACTTAACTCTTAGACAATGGACTGCAATTTGACCTAAATTACCCCAGCCGTAGATATAACAAAACCTCCTGTCCTGGCACGCTACATGACAGCATTGGCGACAGCTGCAGTACTGCAGCTGCAACATGGTTTCTCAAAAGGCTGTAATATTCAATATGTTTAAGGTGTTGAACTAACCCGTAGGAGACTGACCTAGCAAACCCACCCCCCCCTATCCCAGATATGACAAGGTTGCGTACTTACTTGAACAAATGCAGTTCTGAAGGGTTATTTTCGTTTGAGCAAACACAAGACAGATAAAGATAAAGACAAGACAGAACGACAGTTGTAGTAAATGTAAATACGTACGAAAAAAGGTCACGGGCCATTCTGAAATGAAGTACGTAGCCCTCTCCCCATCTTCAGGATATGGAGTATAACAATAAAAAACCCTCCCCCCGTCATATGGCCCGGATTTCACGGAGTGAGGCAAAACACAGTGATAGAGCCAAAAATTGAGTTTTTGTCTGTGAAACGGGCCAGGAAAATTATATGTTAGAGCAGCGAAACATTAATCTTATGATTAATCGTGCTCCTCATGAGAGAGTCATGAAAGTGAGAGGATTATGAAGAGAAATTAATCATCGAAGCAGGGCAGAATGGAGAAGAATAGCGTGATATAGCACACCGGTATTACGATGGCCCTCGTACTTCACTCATTGTGAGGTAGGGGACTGACAAGGTGAGTACGATAAGGATTAAAAGCGGAACTTCAGGGTTGGCTCCAAAAAATTACCCCGTCTGTGCTTTCACATGCTCCTAAACACAGGGAATGTGTCATCAAAGTCAAGGAGCTTTTTTATGGACCAAAATGACTTGGAGTTTCTCTAGGAGTGTGAAGGAGGTCGGAGCGCACTCAATGACTGAGTCTATCAATTCTTTGCCCACCCAGTTGACACTTATCACGGGTAGAAGACGTGTTCTCAGCGCACGTGTACTGGGTTCTGGAAAGAGTTATGGAGAATGAAATAAAAAAGCTCACTCTTACCGTTCAATTTGCAGCAACATTTCCCGCTAGATAATAGAGCTGTAGCACTATTCAAATGCGTACTATGGACAGCAAATCCAGTCGTTTCCAACATTTTTTGAACTTCCTGGAGAAGTCATGTGTGAGCGAATTCACGGCCCCTGAAGAGTGGCAACTTGCGCGCCAAAAAAAATTTCCCTTATCACTAAAAGTCCTCAAAGGTTGATTTTTCACCTAACGGACTTTTCCGTGAAGCCCTGGATCCATTGGAAAGAGGAAATCTTTCTAATTTCCGCACCAATTTTCGTTTTGTCATGGGTATTACATTGCCCAGTGTGGTCCCTGAAAGGCTGAAAAAGCTTCCGAAAAAATTTCCATCGTTAAATCGGGAAAAATCCTCCACGACTACTTTCTTTTGTGTTATGTAAACCCGAAAGGTTTGAATGTCTATAGAAAAAAAATCTTTTTCTCTTTCGCACAGGTTTTTGTTTTGCCTTTGGTCCTGCACTGCCAACGTAATGGTACTGAAAGGTCGGATACTCGCGCTCTTCAACAATATTCATCAGTTATTTTTGCCAGGATATTCGGGTAAGTGGCTTGGTGGGGGAGGAGTCCGTGCGGGTTGTATTTATGTAGGTACATACATATCCAGCTGATAACAAGCTAAATAATTTCAAGCCTGACGAAGGTGCTACGCACCGAAATATCGCAAGATAAGATATCCATAAATTTTTTCGACACTTTTGCTGTCTTTTGAGTTTTTTGGAATAAATTTTTGGAGTACATTGTTATTACACATTCAGATAAGTAATGGGATTCCGGAACAGCGCCATACTCCAGTCATTTCTGAGCAAAAAAGGCCAATTTCCCCCAACGTGATGACTGACCTGATAAATGCAAAGCCCTCTTGCACCATGCCGGGATTCTGGACAAGATATGTTCCTTTGCGATCCTTCTGAACCCACAAAAAACCCGTTCCCTGGAAAATATCGCTGTGACATTGGACTACCGTGGGAAAGAGAAGTATTCGAAGGAGAAAGGAAAAAAAATTATCACTTTTCGTGTTAGACGGACAAAGGGTGGACGAGCGAAAGCTACAGGAGGAAAAAGTGACCTAATAACGTTACTTAAAACATTCACAGGTTGATTAGTTTGGTAAATCAACTACAGGGCTACATGTGAATGGTTGAATACTTGATTATTACGTAGGTTTCCCTCCTATAAAAACGAGTCGATTTCAGGCATCTTATTTCTGACAATCACTGCAGTGCGGACGAATCCCAGCTCCCTAGTGAAAATTTCCTGGTGAAATTATCTTGCAGAGCTTCCACTCTGATTCCTGATAGTAAGATGGAAATCCGCAGATCAGTACTATATGTATGCGATTACTCTTTTTTGAATCGGGCACATCCCAGTTCAGATCGTACATTCGAATTAAACTGAACTTTTCTCAAACCGATCTCCAAACCGTTTTATGGGTTCTGCTTCTGTGACTTTTTCGTGCTTTTGCTGTTTCACCAATACATGCTAACTGAGAAGTATTGGTGTGCTGGCGTGCGACACCGCTCATACTCAAAGGAGATCATAGCGAATTTTAAGTTTTTCTAACTCTTCTGTCTCCCTTTTCACACCATTGCTCACAAAGCGAATGGACTCATAGATATACGTTGTTCGTGCAATAGCACAACACCGAGCTCCCACACTAGCCACGCCAGTTTTGCGTTTTTCGCGGAATTCTGATTCTTTCGTCGGAATTTGCCTAGGCCGACACAAGCAGCTCGGCCCATCATTAGAAGCTCTACCCACTTCACAGAAGCCGTGCACACTTCTGAAAAATGATCTAGATCGGCAGACTTGAGTTTTAGCTAGCATGTTAGAGTCTCGATCGTCACTCGGAACAAAAATCAGAAGTTTGAATGGAGTTGCGAGATCGGTATCGATAGCGATGGGCTACCTTGAAGCCTGCAGACTAGACCCGTCCAATTCACGATGATCTTATTTCATGTCGGAAATGTGACGGGTTTTACCCGAGGAGTTTTCGATGTTTCGGTGATACTTTCACCCCAGAAACGTCATTTAGCACTCCTCGCTTTATATAATTATGCACATCATGCATTTAGGAGGACGTAGAGCAGGGGAGCTTGCCTTCTAAAAACCCGCGACGTGAAACGCTGTGTGTTCGCAACGATGGTGAGGATTGTCTGTCATGTCATTGTGAGCGCCGAAAGTTGATGAGTTTCTATGGCAACTTTAGTTCTAACAGGCAGGGTACCATAACCAGAACGGCGCATGATGAATTGAATGTCTCCAAGGACGCACGTATACACTGTATCTTATGCTAGTATCACTACTAGAGTGCTTTTATATGCACTACACTGATCAAAGATATTCGAGACTCTTAGGCAATTTGCAGATCTTCTTTAGACTCGAAGCAGAATTTCTATTTGTTTTGCGTACGCGAAGCGCAACGTACACACAATAGACTACTTTTACAAGGCATCCAACTATGCAATTGAGCAACAGTTCCATTAATATGATAGGCAGGAATTACTTTTGCTTTTTTCAGAGCGAAATTTCTTCCATGAATGCTTTGCCAAACAAGTTACATGAAATTTCGTCATACACTTAATGCCCCCACAAATCCTATCAGCCTCAACGTGGCGTGGGGGTGAACGGTTTGGACTGTTCCAACACCGTACCAATACGGAGGGTGCCACATCAGAGCCTGGCGAGCTACACGTGGTTAAATTTCTTCGCCGAAACCAGTAATAATTATGGGCCTCATTTCCCGGAACCTGAGGGAACCACCGACGGGGCGACGTCGGCTGGGGCCGCTCGAGCGAGGCTGCGAGAATCACAGGGCCAACGAAGATTTAAGTCTCCCAGGACTAGGATGACGATCTGTACTTTCAACGCACAGACGCTTGCATCGGAAGCTCACATCGAAGATCTGATATTGCAAGCTAGGAAGATCAAGTACGACGTCATCGGACTGACCGAGACGACGAGGCCCGCTACGGCCGTATACGAGACCGGAGAAGAACTGTTCCTCGGAACATGCGACAGCAGAGGCCTGGCGGCGTCCTCGTCAACACGCACTTGGCCATGAACATCGATTCGTACGAAAATCTGACGACCCGAATCGGACGTTTGCGATTGAGAAGATGTGGTTCAACTCCGGCTTTGACAATCTCCGTCGCCTACGCACCAACATCAAGCTACGACGAGGATGAGCTAGAAGCGTTCTATATGGAATTGGAAAAATTTTCCAAGGAAGATCATACCTTCTTCAAATTCATCGTCGGTGATTTCAACGCTATGATCGGATCAAGAAGAACGGCTGAAGAACTTCGCATCGGAACTCACGGAACGGAGTGGAATGAGCAGAGTGAAAGGCTGTGTGAGTTTATCATGTCGACCCATACCATCCATGGCAACTCGCAGTTCCAGAACCCTTACTATCTACGCTGGACACGGGATTCTTCTGGTGGACAATTCCATAACGAGATCGACCACATCATCTTCAATCGAAGGTTTTGCCTGACCGATGTCGCTGTTGTTCCCAAGTTCTACACAGGATCCGACCAGCATCTCCTTCGCGCGAGATTCCGCTAAGAAGCGAAGCCCCAAGACCGTCATCAGTTGGGATCACTTCACTTCTCCCGCTGGGCTCTGGGAGGATTCCGTCATCGACAACATCGACGTGGAATACGAACGGCTTGTCGCACATCTTCACGACTGCGACAAGAAGTCAGGGAGTTCCAAGATTACCAAGAAGCGTCTATCTCTGGAAACTCTCGAGCTGATTCGCCAATGTGGAGCTGCACGAGCCGCAGACAATTACCAACTGACGTCTGAGCTTGCTAAGCTATGCAAAGAAGCGATAAAGGAAAACCTCAAGGAGGGAAGAGCAGCAGTACTGATGGAAGCCGCAGAGGCTGGGAAGACCATACGCAACGCCCGCCGCGACTTCGCCAACTGTAAGACTAAGATGACCGCCCTCCGACGTCCGGGAACAATCACCGCATCCAGAAGGGAAATGGAGAAGGTCATCCACGACTCCTACTCTGATCTCTTTGACAGCAACGTCCATCTGCCACCATACCGCATGGAGCAGGATGGATGTTTCGGCAGTTCTCCCTTCCGAAGTCCGACACGCCACTCGTCGGTAAAGAGTCGTACGGCACCCGGCCCCGACAGGATCAGACCCGAACATCTGAAGAATCTTCCGCCAGTTCTTGTCAAAAGTATGGACTCTTCACGCGCCACCTCTCGGAATGCAAGGTACCCACCTCGGGAGAAACCAGCAAGGCTGTGTTGCTGTACAAGAAGGGAGACCTGTACGACATTGGCAATTATCGCCCAATCTGCCTGCTGTCTGTAGTCTACGAACTCTTCACACGAGTCATCCTGAACAGGATTGGCAGAACACTAGACGAAGGACAGCCATGGCGAGCATGAAGGGTTTCGAAGGGGATTGAGACAGCGATCGATCACATCCACACGGTAACGAAGCTCATCGAAGTATCGCGAGAGTACAAGCCGCTATGTCTCACGTTCCTTGACTTGAAAAAATCCTTCACCGTTGAGACAGAAGCAGTTAGCCGAAGCCCTGGGCAACCAGGGAATTCCTACTCAGACATCAGGATTCTTCGTGAGCTCTACAGCAACTTCACGACCAAGATCTCACCATTCTACAAGGAGATCATCATCGAGAAAGAAGGGGCCCGACAGGACTCGCCGAAGCTATTCAGCGCCTCTCTCGAGAACATCATGCGTCAACTGGAATGGGAAGACGTGGGAGTGAAGATCGACGGTCGGCAACATACACCTTCTCCGTTTTGCTGACGACATCGTTTTGATAAACCAAAACATCGAGCAAGCGGAACGAATGCTGGCTGAATTCGACTGCGCGTGTGGAAAATCGGTCTGAATCTAACCGAAGACGATGTTTAATGAGAAAAGGATGGGTTTCTGATGCCCCGTTCACGCGGATCGATCATCTCTGATTGCTCTAGCTATGTGTACTTAGGTCGTGGAAATCAATGTGATGAATGATATATGCTCCAGAGCTGAGCAGGATGAAGCGAGCGGCTTGGGGAGCCTTCAAGAAGAATCGAGGGAGTAGCGAAGAAGGCGAAAAACACCCCACCTCTTCGATCCGCGTTCCTTCCTGCCTTGACATACGCATCAGAGACTTGGACTCTACGAAAGCAGGATGAGCATGCGGACGGCGTTATTCAACGCGCGCATCGAAAGGGCGATGCTCGGAGTTTCCCGCTGCACGCAAGTGAGAGAGGGAATCCGGGCCAGGGCACAGCGTTCGATGGGGATCCCCTATGGGGGGGTCGTATTTGGCCGCTAAAAGGGGGGGGGCGTATTTGGCTGAGAAAAATTTATTTTTATAGTTGATTTTCTCGCTTCGCGGACGTTTTGGAGGGGGGGGTCGTATTTGGTCGTTGTTGGGAGGGGGGTCCGTATTTCTGGCCAGGAGTTACGTGGTTCACTTCATGAGTTTTAAGAATTTTCTGTGTTATAGGCACTATGTACGCCCTACGATGCACGTACGTCGCATGCCTACTACATACCCCTCCCCCCCCCGCCCCCCGCTCGACAACTTTTTCACCGAGTATAAACCACGACAACCACAGTCAGCCATGTCAGACATCGTACGAGCATGGGGGGGGTCGTACCAGCCCCTGAAAAAAGGGGGTCGTAACAGCTAGACCAAAATCCCATCGAACGCTGTGCCCTGCTTTCATTGTGTGATAAACACACCGTGAGGGCCTACCAATAGTCCACGACTTTGCCCTCATCTTCACTTCAGTTGCCCTTCGCACATTCTACCTCCAGAAGCATTGCAGGCATTGCCTCCTGAGCTCTTTAATATGGTGGTAGAGTTGTCCGATAATAATTTGAGCAAAAAGGTTTCGAAGATCAGGGACGGTAGTACTTTGTCTAAATTCGTCAATCAAATGTGATGAGTTGCTCGCAGTTATGCAGAACAACGACCGATGTATGAGCGATGCAACCACGCTGGAAACAACGAGCTTCGCTAGGCTATTTGCAAAACTTCGCTTGGCGGTTGGTATCGATCTCATCACCATGCGAGTGGCAGCGCGCACAATTGTCGCTACGCTAATCATTAGTACGCCGACTTGGCGGCGGTGCCTGGTAACAAGCAATGACTGAACATGGTAAACACGTATGTTTTCAGTCAAATTAGTTAGTCAAATTTCCATTTTTTTTATTCTCACCTCCATCCCCCTGGTCGATTAGGGGAATCGGCTACACCATTTCATATTCTATGGCACATTTTTATATGATATTTGCATTTTTTCTAATCACCCCTTGTACCCCTTTTACTAGAAAATATTTCACTTTTTTCAAAGTATCTCTTCAACTGTGCAGTGGATGGCCACGCCCTCCCCACATCTCGATTTACATTCCCTCGGGCCATCAACCCTACCACCCACTTTTGTCCTCCCCGCTATACCTAGGCCTGTGATCTAAGCATTTCTGGACTTGGAAAACTGTGGAAGAACCCCCAACTCGCACCACAGAGATGGCCATCTTTGAAAAGTCCTCTGGAGGACTTTTCACTGTACAGAACGGCGACTATCTTCGTCTCCCCGTTTCGCGTAATGTCTCCACCCTCGTGGTTGAGAACTCAAGTGCGACATCATAACGTCGCAGTTCAAGAGGATAGCAATGTTCACCTTGGGTCGTGGTAACGACCACCCAACCTTGACCTTTCTTAATAAAGTCTCTGGGAAAGGCGTTTTGGACAGTCGTCCTTACCGCGAGCTGATGGTTACCTGTGAACTGCCAGTTTATGCCACATTACTACCGTCCCAGGTGGGCCGGACAGGTCATGCGTTTCGAGGACGACCGCTGGACCAGAGCGATCACCGACTGGATTCCACGGGATGTCAAGAGAACGCCTGGACGACCGCGTATGCGATGGTCAGACTTCTTCGTGAAAGCTCTGAACGAATGGTACGAAATTAATCGTGTCCCTCGAGCAGAGAGAGTTCATTGGGCAACCCTTGCACGTTGCAGGGACGAATGGAGACGTTACTGGTGCCCGCTCGAGTAACTCAGTGATCAACGCACAGGTGATACAGGTGGCGATACAGCACAGGTGATAAAAGGATAAAGGATAAAGTCTTCGCCGTTGATCAATCCCTTTGTGGGATGTGGCACGCATTCTACTTCCATTCAGAATCGTAGTGGGTTATTGAATGCGATGTGGCCTATACAATGACTTGTGGTGGCTAGCCGATGTACAAGTCAGTGTTTTATCCTCCCAGACGAATCTGGTACCAATTCACCGTTCCCGGAGGGTAGAAGGCTTGGTTGGCCTGGGCGGGAGTCGACCCGGGATTCGAACCCGGGACCGCGCGAATGGTGAGCGCCCCACTTGTCACTACACCATCTCCGCCTCCGATATAAGTTACACTTTATTAAATTCTGATTAGACATTTCCACCATCACATTCAACAACACATTGGACACTATCAAGATACTTCGCCACAGCCTTCTGGACGAGGGTCATCGGGAGATTCTGCCGCGCTATCAAAAATAGGTGCCTGAGTTCAGCGAGGTCGTTTATTTCTCCGCCATTGTATACCACCCTGTTGAACTCCTCTCGAACCCGGTAATGAGGGGGTTGGGGGCAGATGGCAGACTTGGATATTTCGTCTTCGTCGGGTGCTCCGCCTTTCGATTCCAAGTAGGCGAGAGTTTTTCCAACGCTCTTTGATTCCATGTGCTGGCACCCAATCCTGACCAGTACGAGTTTTCCAAGATGGTGCAGGCGACGACGTGAAGGCAGGATATTCTCCTCGTGTTGGTCGATGTAATCTTCAGCATTCAATTTCAGT
>MU912119.1:0-25548 GCA_036418165.1 Cooperia oncophora | reverse complement strand
CCCACATGAAAATATCCCAAAAAAGCGCAGCCGTCATAACGCTTGTAGGAAATACGCGGACACTCCTACCGCATCTTCAGGGAAAAGGATAAGGATAAAGGATAAAGTCTTCGCCGTTGATCAATCCCTTTGTGGGATGCGGCACGCATTCTACTTCCATTCAGAATCGTAGTGGCTTATTGAATGCGATGTGGCCTATACAATGACTTGCGGTGGCCAGCCGATGTACAAGTCAGTGTTTTATCCTCCCAGACGAATCTGGTACCAATTACCGTCCCCGGAGGGTAGAAGGCTTGGTTGGCCTGGGCGGGAGTCGACCCGGGATTCGAACCCGGGACCGCGCGAATGGTGAGCCCCACTTGTCACTACACCATCTCCGCCTCGCACAGGTGATACAGGTGGTGATATACCTTCTTGAAGAATTGAAAAACGCCCTATCACAACCCTCTGAACGTTGAAAGTTATTGTTCGTTTCCATAACTCTATCCCTGACATCACCATTTAACCACATTGCCCAGTCAGTTATCTACAAACTTAGATTGAACGGATAACTAAAAATCCCGATTGCAAACACGACATCACAACTTGATGCAGACATCAGAAAAATGTCAGGATCTTGATGGGCAGCACCAGATACTCTTGTAGGCGATGCCTTGGCTGGAAAAATTTCGACATTACTTTTCGCATGCCCTGGCGTTGTATGTACCAGCGGAATAGTACCCAAATAGTGCCCGTATCAACCTGGGCTCCCTACTTTTCACAGTGAATGTTTATCCTTGAATTTGCAAGCTCCACTATTTGTCACCAGGTTTTGTAAAAAAACAATTTCCAGGTTGAAGCTTCATACAAGTCCAAGTCGAGGCTACATACATACATCATTTATTCCAATCTTTCGAGAGGATGAAATTATTGAGTCGACCGGCAGCACTACCTCGGTTTGATATTCTTGTTCTTTGGTATACTTATTATTCTCGTAAGTACTCAAGCAAGAGTAAAAGAGGTAGATTAGATCTGTCCGGACGACGCTATTTTTGAAACACCAAGGTTTTTTCATTATCTAGACAAACATTATGTTATGGTTTTAGCGTAGATACCGGTGTCTTTCATACCGCTTTGGGTAACGGTACCTTGCCTGTTAGTGCTGAAGTTGGCATACAGCGTTGATAGAAAATAAGAGTAGATGATAAAGGAAAACAACAGCTGCAACAGCCATCAATCTATCACTTCTTTGCTTAATCTTATCATCTTTTTTATTTATATACTGAGTCGACTTTTCGACTAACTCCGAATTCCCCACAAAAGGTTATCCCACATAAGAATGTTGAGCGAGTTTTTTATTTCGAATCTGTCCCTTATTTAATGAAAGATTGTGCAAGAACAAAGTAGCGGTCACATGAAAAGCTCGTCAGCAGCGAACCGTTAGTTAGGGTATTTCGTGAAGTTGAGTGGATTCAACTCAAGATGCTTTTATAATGGATCAAAAACAACAATTACATATGACTGTAAAGCATTCGATAGCTTACATCTATAGCGTTGGGCTTTGTGAAGTGGCACAAGTTATAAACTTAACGCACTGCTATCCAGTGGCCCTTTTTCGGATTATTTATTTGTGTCCCATGTCTGCCTCTTCTATGCATTCGTGACTGCAGGCAGCGTATTCTGCATGGCTCTCCTCAAGAGCTGTCTACACATTACATGCTCTAAGCGATTAACTGCGGTCACTGAGTCGATATTCTTTGTACCATGACATTGATTATCTCCTTGATCTCACTCTGCCATCTCCTACTGCAGGAACGCCAGCGGCAAGGGTCAACTGAATTGTTAATCTTTAGGTAGCGCTCATGCTTCGCGATCGTAGGATTGCGACCGAGCGCGCCCCGGCACTATTAGCCGGACCACTCCAATCGCTGAAGGAGAATTCGCATTTATTTTGCTTTTTTTCAGAATCTGTGGCTAGCTTTACAATTGGAATCTTCTGAAGCCAATGAAAGGATAAACTGAATCAATAGAGAACCCTTTTCTCTTTTTTTCAGTGAATTCAAGATAAGGAGCGAATGAATCTTATGTAAGGAGCAAGTTTCCCATTCATTCGCCTTTTCATTAATCAAGTGCATACATGTTTTTACGAAATTACGTCTTGATGTGCCCTAATTGGATCGCAGACGACACTCAGTTCTTTGAAAAGTTCTATTGTTCCTTTCTTCTTCCCTTCTTGCGTCAAAGGGGATTCCTTCGTCTTCTCTTTGGATTTGAAGGAACCTTCATTCTCTAGACGACGAGAGAGGCTCACCAAAGAAGTGATTCTTCTGTGTCGATTTCAGTAAGGAATTATCAGCGTAGACAACTTCGTGGAACATCTGCGCATTTGAATAATGAAAAGGGAAGGCGATGAGATCCTTTTTCTAAGGAATGCCTTCCATGAGACTCGTTCTCTTCTTGTCTCAGATTCAGTCGTAGAGAAAAACAAAAATCCCCTTTTTCTTAATCAATAGAAGATGCTAACTGACAAAATGGTGAGAGTGAACTAAAGAAAGATTGAGATAAATGTACCTCTATAGCAATTAAAGCGGTCCGGCTGTAGCGCTGAGACGCGCTTGGTCGCGAACCCGCGATCGCTGCGATCGATACGATTGCCACGATAGCGGCGGTTACGCTTGCAGTAGCGAAACATGAACACTGCCCTAGCCATCTTTAGCGGTTAGTCATTCATTTGCTTGCACCGCACCTTGAGGCTCTTTATCGACTTCTACTGGCTTGGTCATTCTGCCTCCCTGAAAGGAATTCGAGCACTCCGAGTATAGGCGGTTTGAGAAGTCTCAGTATTTTCCTTTCACTGATGGAAACTACCTATTGTTAGTCTCGATGCGGCAGTTATAACCGTAAGGTGTGGGAAAAGAAACAAGGTTGCTGCCCTGTCGCTAGTGTCATTGCTAGTGCTCACTTAGTGCGTATTATTTCATGCCGTTGAATCTCGAAATCGTTACTCTACGCCTTCTCGGAATCTTGTCATATTATTCATCTAAAAAGACATATAGCTGTATGAGTGCAACAATCAACACACCTCATTAATCTTTCTTTCTGCTCGAGCATGCTTCCAATTCCCTACTACAAAGGACTCTGTCGAGACTCTTTCATTCATCCACGATGTCCACTACAGAGCTAAGCATGCAATCACAACACCCACCCTTTCTCAAAAGCTCTCACACCCCTCCACAGCTCCTCCACCACTTTCACCCAACCCACCCTTCTCAAGTGTCGTCAGAGTGCTGCGGAAAAGGGATCAGGGGAAGAAGGAGCGGAAAGGATCAACACACCTCCATTAATCTTTCTTTCTGCTCGAGCATGCTTCCAATTCCCTACTACAAAGGACTCTGTCGAGACTCTTTCATTCATCCACGATGTCCACTACAGAGCTAAGCATGCAATCACAACACCCACCCTTTCTCAAAAGCTCTCACACCCCTCCACAGCTCCTCCACCACTTTCACCCAACCCACCCTTCTCAAGTGTCGTCAGAGTGCTGCGGAAAAGGGATCAGGGAAGAAGAGCAAAGAAACTTATCTAAACGTACCCAAAAACCTAAGCAGTCATGCTATATACTTTTTGCAATGTTGACTAGTGTCTTTGATTTGTTTTGTTGGGAATTTGGTTTCAGTATTTATACTGGATATGTGATTTGTATGAGGTGTTGCGTAAAGATTACAACTGACTCCACTTTACGTACGGTATCATTGCGGGCAGTCGGAGCGGCTGAGAGACGTTGGATTTTGACGCAACAGCGGTGCGTTCTCTACTGAGTATCGCCAGTACGGGCTATCCAGCTCGCTCAAGATCGCTTGACGCATGCTTTCTGTCGCGCCTGGCGCTTTTCAGATGACAGTTGACCTGACAACTCAGCTAAATTCGATGATTTCAGCTACAGTATCACTGTATGGCTTTACTTTATGACTGCTCTTTTGCTCTCTTTTGTTTTCTATTCTTTCCTCCCCTTTGACTCATTCCTCACAGCTGTGTCGATGTGTTTCTGTTTATTGCTGGAACACTCTATGCCATCTTCTCGAAGCTCGCAGTCGTGAAACCCGATGATCCCCATTCCGCTGCTGTGGCCCAATTATGTGTTGCGCGAGTTTACCAAATTAATTTCTGCTATCTTTCTTGTGTGACTGCCTGTGATTTCATCGCATTTCTGCGGTCTCATTTATGCTTATAACACATTTCAACAGCTTTGAAGCTTGTGGTCTTCTTCAAAAAAAGTTTTTTCAGGGTATGCTGCTGCGACCTCTTCTCCTCCTGTTGCGTGAGTTTCCTAGTTTATTTTTCATTCTTTTTTTTCTTTGATTGCATCTTCAATTCTATGGCATCCACTTGTTCATATTTATGCAAGAACATGGCTTGACGTACTTTTGAGGCTTGCAATCTTTTCAAATAAGGTTTTCTTTCAAGGCTTTCCGCTGCGGTGTTCTGGAGAAGATGATCACGTCGAAACGTTAGGCCGTTGAATAAATATTCCACCTGGAAACCTCTAGAGGCAGCCAGCAAGCCAGCAAGAGAGAAGATGGAGGCTATTGTGAATGTCTCTCGTGCAGAGCGATTCCATCCGAAAGGTCGAAATGACGACAGGAACGAACAGAGACGCTGCTCAAAATTTTTTTTCGAAGACTATGATGATGCACAATAACTGGTACGCGATGCAAAAAATAAAGTTTATGTTTCCGGTTTGGGCTTGTAATTAGCGTTGTAAGTGGAAGAATGTTCGGCGACACCGGGTGTGTGACGGTAGGACCATGCGGTCTCGCGCATGACAAACTGCGATTACAATGGGCTAGTTATCGGGAGCGCGCGCTCCCGAACACTCTGTCACTTACCTTGGACAGTTACATTTCGCTGTGATCTTTTTGAGAGGGTATCCCTTCCTACCTTGACCACACGACAATGAATATGTTCTGCGAGAGTGAGCTACCCAGAAAGCATTTAAACTGTTAAATGATGCTGATGAGCTAGGTAGTCGGATCCGTGCAAGTTTCCCTGCAAAATAATTCACTAGATGAACACTCTAACAATGTAAATGAGACGGAATCCAACTCAAGTCACGACAGTTCATATCCTACTATGTTGAATGAGCGTGACTGAGAAAAGCGAAGGTTGTCTAATTTACAATAACAATGGCATGGTAGACCATCGCGAGCATGCGAGCTTTATCGCAAGCACACAACATTTGTAATGAGGTGATTTGTAAACGATGCTGCGTGATCTGAAGTCATCTTACGGCGACACCCTCTCCCAACAGCGCATCAATGGATGTCGCCAATAATCTTCCAATAATGATTGTGTCTGTGTATTGTTATGCCTATCCACCCTTACACCCGAATATCTCTCCCACGTGCTAGCCATTTCCTACCCATTGATTTGATCAAGACCTCTACATTCCTTGTTCTCCGTATATTTCATCACATAGATACCTCAATGATGTTCAACCTTTTCCGGTGCTCAGCTTTGATTTCCAATTTCACACTCCATGGCGTATGGAACTGAATCAAATCATCCATGTTGCTTCTGCAATACACTCACCACTTATTGTTAGCTGGTACATATCTGATACATCTATGTACATCGTAACCGGTTTATTTCATACGTCCGCCAGTTCAGTTAGAGCGGACTGAGAGCTCAATCAGAGGCAACCAACGAAACAGAATAAGTAACAAGTTCAAATGATGGCAGGGTGACTGACTGACCGTAGTGTTGTATCACGAGCACTACATGTACGAAGGAGTTTAATAAGACTATTAATACTTGAAAGGATCTCGTATAAGAGGTAAAATGCAATATCACCCTAAAGGAATAAACCAGCTTGAAATGACATTGGTACAAAGTCGCAAAATCTCGAGAACTAGTAAGGCAATACAACATTATCTTGAACAATAATAATAACAACAATAATAGTAACAACATAATGGGGTAATATTAAATTGGCAGGAGAGTTCTGTCATAGTTCTTTAGACTCAAAATACTTGCCCTAATTAGAGAAGGTATGATCGATAATGTTGGCGGTAATACCCAGGGTAAAACTCTTCTTCATTCACTCGTCTCCTACTTCTTTTGCGAAACGGACAAGAATTGTGTCTCACGTCTTCAGTGACGACCCTTGAATGCCTCGCTCAAACCCCTTACTCTTCCACTCTGGCCCGAGCTTGAGAGGTGCCGAGGCCAAAACAAATGAGATGCATGAGGACGATGCCCGCAGTTATCGGACAGTCCTGCACGACGCCAATGCTTCAAAACGGGAGGCTGCAAATTCAAGGCGACGTGTTTTCTGAATTTCCATCGAACTCAGCGTGAGGAAGCTGCTGCTCGTAGAACTACTGAATGAAAGGTTGCTTTCACGTTCAATCCCTACACGATGCAGCAGTGAGCTCAGAAGGGGGAATTCGTCTTCTCAGTCCACCTTCAGCATAGCAGATCAGCCCTCATTCTCTAAAAAGGTCGAGTCGATTCTCATGCAGTAGGGCAGAATGGCCATGCTTCTGAAGCGTGTAGCGTAGTGTAGTAGTGTAGCGCAGACATTGCACTTTCACTTTAACTGCTTGCTGTCTCCCAAACCAGCCCACTATATGCACTAAAGAACTTCACAACCCAAGCCCAGATCATGAATGATAATGTCGAAATTTGCGTCTCTTCGGTCTGCATCGCGAAGTGACGGCATTCATGAGGTGTCCAAAACTGGCAACAGCCCCGCAATAGCAATGCTACATATAGTTGGTCTTATAGTACTCTTTAGGGAAAGTGAGCCTAAAAAAATATCTCGAAACTTTCCCGCCAGCCTAATATTTTCTCGACCATGTCCATCAGAAACGAAATCTACTTGAAGTAAGGTAATCCTCAATGAGTTTCACATCTTCAATGATGTGTTCGTTGAGCACGTTTTTGCAGGGTAGGGAGAGAGAATAACATGAGCCCAGAGATCTAAAAATGACTGGCACCTATTTTTGAGTAGCCATTCCGCGGCCTTTATTTCAAACTAACCATTAGGTTCACTCCACAGAATGCAAAAGACCAAATGTACGTGTCACTGCGATCTGCGAGAAAACCAGCTATCGGAGGTCCAGCCACAGTTCCGAGCCCCTATCAATATCGATTTTACGCGAATTTTTCGAATGAAGCTCTAATTCCGAGTTCCAGTGAAAAGCAAGGTGCAAATGTTCAACCCACCTGAAATAGCAGTAACAGCCCAAAAGCATTTGTAAGCTTATCCAATCCGAGAAGATCCACAAGAATGACGCTCGCTAAGCAGATAAAGGCTGATATAAAAAATCCGTGTAATGCAGCGTAGATCGCAAGTGAAGTGAAGTTCGTGAAGATAAAGCAGCAGGTTGTGAGGAGACCACTAATCTGCAATGAAATGATGCGTCAGTTTTCTTACGACCGATGATTTTCAAAATGCTGTGTAAAAAATATGGCTGGTGAATAAGGGTTGAACAACATATACCGAGAGCGATATGTTGTACAACCAGAGCCTGTTCCTTGGTATATCGTATCCCAAACCTTTGGGAAGTGGAAGCTTGCGATCAGCAACAACACCGTACGCAATACGACCAATGCTGTTGCTGAGTCCTGAAACTCTGGCCTACAGTGAGCGTCCAAAAAAAACGAAAAAAAATGCAAATATTTCCCACCAAAAGCCGATAGCACATAGGATGAAGAAGCAGAATCAAGTCCGACACCTCTCTGTGCATGTAATGGAAGAAAGTATAGTGGCGAATTAAAACCGACAGAAGATAGCATATTAGAAATGGCAAAAACAAGAAGATGGGATCGAAAAGGAGCGGCACGAATAACATATTTGAGATGGTCCTGAAAAAGAATATCTACATCAGCTTCGAAAGAGCTCTATTGTATCTACTCACTGCCCCATATTCGATCCTTCCACGTTGTCGGGATCATCCTGTGTGCCACTCAAGTCGCAGCCTGGGGATTCTTTCAGAGAGTGCGAAATTTGCGGAGATGTCGCGCTCAACGGAGACCTACGCTTTGACCCAGTAGATCTGAAAACGCTAGGAAGCGAATCACGAGAGTAACTTCCCACTATTAGGCAGTCACACCCCAATTTACTTCTACTTACCTGAATTTGTCGGGATCATCCTGGAATTCGCTGACGTTCGTAATGTCTCCGGTGTAAAAGATATCTTTTCTGTTAATATAACCGACATCTCTTTCTCCCACGCTTTCACATCGTCTGCCTCTGTGTCGACACTTGCCTGTTAGAAAGTAAATTACTTCCACACTAACAAGAGGGAATGTTAGCAGAAATGAAATATTTTGAGAAACAGCCAAGGGTGCTATATGCTTTGGGAGGTGCGAGAGTTCGGCGACGTTTAGCCGCACCTCTTCTAAGGCGGCGTTCAGACTTCGTCATGACGCGCCGACTCTGTGTACGCGCGTCAACGCGCTAACATTGCATCAGTTACAATGCTACGAAGCGAAAGCAGCCATAGAGGGGAATCGGTCGGCGTCGGCCGCTGGCGTATTGAGAAAATATGGGAGAGGATGCGTTACCTCGTCACGCAGTCTGGTATCGATCGGCGCTAGCCGCTCAGGTGTAGGGAGACTACAAAAGATTGGGAGAGTACCGGACTGTGGGGAAAATAGCGCTTGCCTTCCTGTTATCCCATATTCTATCAATGCACAAGCGGCCGGCGCCGATCTCTTCCCATCTGCTTTCGCTTCTATACCATTGTAATGCTCTTGCAACTGTAGCGCGTCGACGTCCGTCAACGCAAAATCTGAACGCTGCTTTAACACGTTGACGACATCCTGAGCCACCGGTGGCTCATGAGTGAGTGGCCACGTGGGACAATCTGAGCCACCGGTGGCTCATGACTTTCTCCATCACTTTTTGGGTTATTGCCGGCAGTCTCAATCGATCTTTTTCTTGCTTTCGAGTAACCTGTGGAAGGTGAGTTTCCAACAAGGATGAGCAAGAAAAATGTTGCTGCCCCCATGAGATATTTTGAATTAAAAATTGAAATTTTTCAACTAGCTACTGCTGCGGCAGAAACCTCCAAAATAGTTCTTTTTGGACGAAACCTTGGCTGCAGGGACTGCGCGGGTCTTTGATCATGAACGTGAGATCTCATTTGTCATTGGCGCCATATGGCGCCAGTAGGCGCCACTTTGGCGCCAGCGATCTTTTTGACACCGAATTTGATAGAAACCTCTACACCTAGGTTATTTGACATCCTTGTCACGAATGTATCGTTGCCTTCCAAAGTTGGCGCCACCTGGCGCCAGCGGGCGCCACTTTGGCGCCAGCGATCTTCTTGGCACCGAACTGTACAGTCCTCATCATTGCAGACCGGTGGGGCGGGTGAGCCGCGCTGCGTGTGACTCGGCTGTGACGCGGCAGCGATGACAGTCGCGTCACAGCCGAGTCACACGCGGCGCGGCTCACCCGCCCCACCGGTCTGCAATGATGAGCACCATACAAACTCGAACACCTGGGTTATTTGGCATCCTGGTCACGAATGTATCATTCCTTCTCAGTATTAACGCCGTTTGGTGATCTTGAGATGGTGAACAAGTGATAAAATATGGATAGTGGAAATAAAATATGGATAAATAGTGATAATAAAATATTGCTAGAAATCGCGAAAATCGATCTAAAGTGGGCGGAGCTAAGTGTGCGGAGCCTTATGCATCTTTGTGCAATTGCTTGTCTGTGAGCAATATGTGAAGAGTGTGTTTGAAAGCGTCAACGTTGAGATAAGGTATGAAAATTAAATATAAAACAAACCTGTTAAAAAGTGGGCGTGGCCGGCTATGTGTCGGTGTGGCCATCTATGAATCATTGTAATGTGTGAAAAGCAGAAAATTCCAAGAAAATTCTTAGAAACGGAAGTTATGGAACACATTTTGGAAATCACGATCGCGCTAAAAAGTGGGCGTGATCGCAGAGGGCGGGGCATGAGATGGCATCCAATAGGGTCAAAGATGGTTGAAATAGCAGTCCCTACACGATTGACTTATCATTTTGCGAAATTTGACATAGCGGCAAAAAAGTGGTCCACGAGGGACAATATGAGCCACCGGTGGCTCAGGGCGGACGCATGCGAAAGCACGCCATTGTCCCACGTGGCGCTTTCCCGCAAAACGCGATTGTCGTCAACTTGTTAATGTAACGGAACCACTTCATATGTATAGGATAGTTCGCTGCGCACGGTTGGGTATGTCAGGCGGGATGAGTTTGGCGCGGTGCCAAACCGTTCTCCACCAGTTGTTGAAGCGAGCAAATGATATGACTGTATCATATCGTTCGTATTACTCGTTTTCTACCACTTTTTGTCGCATGCGCGCTTCAACAAGAAGGCAGAGAACGGCTTTGACGGGGTGACACACTCATACTGCCTGACATGCTCAATCAGCGAACTGGAGTGTACTGTCTCGCTGATGGGGCGCGGATGGGCGGAGCATGGCGAGCAGATTCAGGACTCTTCTCCAGAAGTTGCAAATAGAAGGCAGATTTATTAATATCTCGCCCTCTATCGTCACGAAGAGTGAATCACAACTTTGAAATAAAACAGTAGGCACAAGCCTTTTTCTGGTGTGACGGCCCTGAAAAGAAGTAACATCAGTGGTTGGCCCGGTGTCGATGAGAGGGTTCTGATGAGGAGACATGACGATACTCAGCTTGGTTAGAGACTCACACTCCCCTAGACACATAGCACCCAACACAATTTTCGTGCACAAGTTCCTCACAGCTCTACTTACTGTCTTCTCCCGTCGGCATAGAATTAGTAGTGCAGTTCGAATCCGTTGTGATGAGGTTAGGTGATTTTTGGGGTTCTCCCGATGCAAGGAGAGGGGTGCTCACCTGAACCTCAACTTTCCCTCCTTAACAATAAATAAAAAAAATAAATAAATAAATAAATAAACAATAAATGTATGGAAACGCTACCTCGTCAGAGGGGCCCATGTTCCGGAGTTCATCTGCAGCTCTTCCTGAACCATCATCCTCGCTAACTTCTTGAAACTGTAATGGCCGGTAAAGAGAGCCGCAAATTATACAAATTGTGTACGCCCCTGAAATATAGCTTAGCTCGCAACCCATTTCCACCATGGCAACTTAGACGGAAAAACTTAGTCACTTTGGTTTCTCGGAATAGGACGATGAGAAATCTTCGTGTTCGTTGAGAGATTATGGCCTCCAAAAGTGTTCAGACATATAGATGACCAACAAAAAAAGTGAAATGCTAGAGTCCCAGTTTTTCTCGTTGTTTAGAAGCTAGTACGTATACATATTGGCTACGTAGTCGAGGCAGCCACTATGATCGTGAAGGGAAACGTCGAGAGCCAGAAAAGTAACCAGATTCATCAAAGGTAGCGCTGGGCTATTAAATCGGCTCGTCGTACAGGGAAGGCGCGAATCCCAGATTAGATGAGCTGGACCAGCAGCTGCATGGAATGGTTTTCGACTTCCGAAACGGAATGCGGAAGAATGGACGCAATGATTCAAAGCAAGGCGGCGAGGCATCAGCAATAGTCAGTTAGTGCCCCATAATGTTCGCCATGTACGTGAAGAGCAGGTGGATGGAATTAATGTCGAATATTCGATCGCAGAGACTGGTTCATTGCGGCCCGTGACCAGATATCCTGCTTCAACCGTTGGGCGAGTCACACCAAAAGATATGATAGATGCAGAAATGTATCCGTTCAGATGTACTACATATTTTCTTACAGAAACACGAGCCTAGGATCAACTTGACGTCTGTAGGACAATGTTCTTAGGCAAGACGTCATTCATGACTACGAACGCTGGCCTTCTATCAAAACATAAGTGGCCTTGCACACCGAGCCCAAAGACGCTTTAGATAGCTGCGAGTGAGGCGCTTCTGAATTATGTCAAAAGGGAACTGCGCGCGTCCAAGCGGATGATCATCGCTCTGAAGTTACTTTCTAGGCTGTTAGGCAAATAAAATTTCCTGAAATGAGTTGACACGATCAGATTGGTTGGTAACACACGACCACAAGTAAGGCGTCAGTTCCCATGAAAGTGCCCCCAAGTAATATCAGTAATCCGTTGGAAAGGAAACTGAGGCTTGGACACAGTCGCAGCATTCGCCTAACCAGCAGCCGTGCGACTTCAGTTGTATTGGTCAACTGAAGGGAGTGTTTAGTGGACAGCACGACAATCTGCCGATCGCAGAAATTGACATCAGCAGCATTTTATTCACACTTATTGTCAAAAAGAGATAGGTATCCAAATGCCCAGTAGAAGCTGAAAGCGGATGTTCGATAACGACACGCTCTAGTGATAGTTCTTATCATCGTAACAGTCGGGATCATCGTAACAGTCAGGAACGATGTGACGAGGGCGTAATAGGCCTGCCCCCGGCTGCCTTAGGCAGCGTTCAGACTTGTAGCGCTACAGCTGTAGCGCGACGTGGCGCCCCTCTTCTCTTTGTTTCTCATATTTATCTGATGCTGAGCTCCTCTTTTCTACTTTATCACATTTTCCATGTAGTTTTTGATACAGAACTTTGTGATAATTGGTTTTATTTATCACCAGCTTGGCTGACGCGCACTACTGCGCGCATGGTTGAATCTATGGTAATGTACATCGCTGGCAGGATTCCCGTGCTGACCCCGAACACTGGGCCCGAGCGCCATTTTTTGAAATACGGCCCATTTCATTATGTTTCTCCTGTTTAATGAACATTTGCTAATGTCTGGTGCTTATCACATTTCTAAAGAGCACTCACCATTCGTTGGAAATAGGACAGCTTAGCGGTGAAAGAATTTCGATGGTAATAACATGGACACCATAGTGATATATTCTCACATCCTAGTACTTTCGTTAAGCAGCTTCCAAAGCTTTTAATTTTTGTCGACTCTCGAGTGTTTAGCGGTCGAATCAGTCATCCTATCGCTAAGGGATGGAATAAGTTGACTCATAAGCCTCTGCCCATTGTTTCGTGGGCACCGGTGCTCAAGTTCAGGCTGAGCAGTAAGGATGCGAACAGGTACTGGTGCTTATCAGCCCTTTTCTCACACTATATACAACTTATATCCCTTCACGAATGCTCTGTAACCCCTTCTGAATGACTTGCCGGAAGCAGTTCCCCCAGTGCTGCTACAACTCGTGCTATGAACTCTTGCCACCCAATAATAATTGTCCCATCCTGATCCTGATCTAACTTCTTGGAACCAACGTCCCATCGCTGTTGTGGCCGGTGTTATGAATTAGGTAACTCACTCCTTCTAAGGCTCCTCGTGGTATCTTATCAGCTGTTATCACTTCCTGCCACCCACCAATAATGTTTCCATACTGCCCCCTATCTTAGTGCTTGGATCCAACGTCCGGTCGTTGCTCTGGCCGGTGTTATGAATTAGATAACTCACTCCTTCTAAGGCTCCTCGTGGTATCTTATCAACTGTTATCACTTCCTGCCACCCACCAATAATGTTCCTGCCCCACCCCCTACATCACTTATCAAGTTTGAGCGCTTTATCGCTGTTTTGAAGAAAGTTATGAATTTCCGGTCAAACACATACACACACACACACACACCAATAGACAAACTTAGCGGATTATATATAGTAGGATTTTCGATTAATTATTTGATTTCAGAGTTGCTATTGATGTTTGGTTTCTTTGCTTGATGTCTTGCAGTGGTGCCTCTTGTTGATCCCGATTGCGAAATTGTTTTCATTTCATACGAAATTGTTTTCATCCTATATAACTACATTAAAATGTGATAAAGTAGAAAACAGGAGCGCATCAGATAAATATGAGAAGCAAAGAGAAGAGGGTTGAATTCAGAAAGAAAAAAAAACAAAAGGAAGCTGGAGTTCGATACAGCTGTGGCGCTACGTCGCGCTACAATTCTGAACGCTGCCTTACTCTACCAAGTGTGAATTCTTCATTTGAAAAATGAGGACTCGCTCAAATGCTTTATTGGTGAGCTTTCGCTGTACTAACAGCTTCCTCAGACCTTAAACAATCAAATCAAGCATACAGCACAGCACTACTTAACATTGTTAGCTTATACAAAAGCACTAACCAGGACGATCAACTTGTCCACAATAATCGATCAATCACTATAATACTATGTGTGCGGTCATTGCCTAATTATAGCTAATGAACGTCTTACCCAGATGGAACACCCTATGCAACTAAAAGACACTCGAGAAATGCGACGTGCGTGACATTTCTTAGGACTTCTTTATCGCCACCACTACGATATCAGCCTCATTGCTTCCATGAGCTCATCCCTGATGTTGATCTCCGGTGATAGCCGCTTGATAGCGAGTGCTTCAAGCAACTTCCTTTCCAATGGGGATTCCTTCGTGCGGTGTAAGACAACAACTTTTAGAGAGGGCGGTGGTTCTCGATGGTGTAGGAGTGTGCGGTGCCGCGAAAAAGCACTTCTGGGGTATGAAGGGGGGGTTTCGCAGCGCTCGCACATGCTCGTCCATTCGCTGATTACCAAATAGACTGTACCTCGCAACTGGCAGATCTTGGTATCGGTGCAGTACGTACAGTTATTCCGGCCACATTTTTCTTCATAAATCCGCGATGACGTCAGCAGGCTCTTCAAATTAGCAGGTGGTCGGAAAATTAGCTTTACTGGAAGATGAGACGACTTGACGATATAGTTCACCTTCTTTGCACTTCGTTCGTTGATGTAAGGTAACACTAGAGGTATTCCTCCATCAACAAAGAAGGGACGCCATGTTCTCGGGTGGCAACTCGTATAGCCGTTCTCCTCCAAGATTCTTGTTATTTTCCGATCTATCTCTCCTGATTCCACTGTGCAGATCCTTGACTTCGTTGTGATAAGGTTTCTTATCACATTCGCTTTCATGTACAAGGGATGTGCACTTCGGGAATGCAAAAGGATATTTTTCGACATTGGTTTCTTGTACCAAACAAGTTCTTTCGTACCATGGTTTATCCTGATCTTTGCATTGAGGAACGGAATAAAGCCGCTTTCATCTGGATACTCCACCGTGAACTGGATGTTCGGATCACACGAGTTCAAATTATGAAGCATTGTGTGCATCACATCGGTGGTAGCTCCAATGACGAAGACATCGTCTATGTATCGCTTGTAGAATATAATTCCTGAGATCAAGTGATCTTCTTTCGATACGGTCCAGATAGACGATGGCAAGCAGCGGGGATATCCTCAATCCCATGGCCAGACCTCTCTTCTGTGAAAAGAACATGCCATTGAACTGGAAGATGTTGCACTTCAAAGTGGCCGTTAAGAGCTCTCGCAGATCTTTCTCCTATCAATCCGAATGTATGTACTTCTTGTTGATGATGTCGTAGCAGTTCAGTCACAGAATTGACAGCCTCGTTGTTATCCACATTGGTGTACAATGAAACCGCGTCGAAACTTGCATATGCTGCTTCATCCGGTATTTCACATCGATCAAGAGCAGATATGAATTCTCTCACATTCACTAAGTGAGCAGCTATGTGACGAAGTAGTGGTCAGAGAATTTTCGTAAGGAACCAGCTGTGAGAGAATTTTCGTAAGGAACCAGCTGATCCTGTCCGACGGACCTCCGCAGGAAGATATGATTGGTCTTGTTTTTATCAAGTTCTCATCGATGTCACGTAAATCGACGTCTTCAGGAAACTTGTGCGTTTTGACCAAAGCATAATATGTTGGTACGGTGGGGTGCGTCGGGACAAGGCGTTTCGTGGTCCTCACATCCATAATCTTACTCAAGATTCGCATTGTCGTGCGTCGTAGTTCTTTTGACACCTTCTCGAAATCGCGTAACGTGGATCTTTCGTATGTAGTGGTATCCGAGAGCGATCGCTGGCTGAGACCTTTATCCAGTGATTGTGTCAGAACAACAAAATCTCCACTTTTGTCGCTCACACTGTATCGAAGGTCGTTCTTATGAAGCAGAAGCTTTTTCAAGCCGCGTCTCTCTCTTTCGGTTAGATTGGATGCAAACTTTGTTGACCTTTCGTTCGCATATACTTGTATCAGGTTTAGCTGAAGTGACGCTAGTCTAGGTTCCAGAGCTGGTGCTGGTCTCGTGCTGACACTGATGTTCCCGAGAAAGGCATCAATGCAATGAATGACGACAGCCTGTCCAGAGCAGTCGGACTTGCATTTTCCCTCCATCGGATCTGATGAGCGAACTTATGGAATGCACACAGCACTGAATCTAACACTCCCTGGTTAGACAGCTGTTGATACGGCAAACGATGGCCCCAAGTTGAGCAATGCTTCCATTGTCTTCGTCCACTACGTCCGTTCCTACTACAGTACAACGTTTCGGTGGTGTTGAATCAGGCGAAATGAAGTGATGGCTTCGAGCACGCATTTGGGATTGACTCTCAGGGAGAAGCCCCATCCTATCAGCCCAAACCGGGCATGCAGTCCGAGAAGGCTCTCCTGTGCTGCTTCTGGGACGCGAAGTGAATGCAGCACAGCGAACTCCCCTCTAAGAATACCCGGTTATCACTACCATTTGTGCAGCTTACCTTCATACCGCAGAAGTGCTTTTTCGCGGCACCGCACACTCCTACACCATCGAGAACCACCGCCCTCTCTAAAAGTTGTTGTCTTACACCGCACGAAAGGAATCGCCATTGGAAAGGAAGTTGCTTGAAGCACTCGCTATCAAGCGGCTATCACCGGAGATCAACATCAGGGATGAGCTCATGGAAGCAATGAGGCTGATATCGTAGTGGTGGCGATAAAGAAGTCCTAAGAAATGTCACGCACGTCGCATTTCTCGAGTGTCTTTTAGTTGCATAGGGTGTTCCATCTGGGTAAGACGTTCATTAGCTATAATTAGGCTTTGACAGTGACCGCACACATAGTATTATAGTGATTGATCGATTATTGTGGACAAGTTGATCGTCCTGGTTAGTGCTTTTGTATAAGCTAACAATGTTAAGTAGTGCTGTGCTGTATGCTTGATTTGATTGTTTAAGGTCTGAGGAAGCTGTTAGTACAGCGAAAGCTCACCAATAAAGCATTTGAGCGAGTCCTCATTTTTCAAAAGAAGAATTCAACCACATGAGGCTCAGGGATAGTTCCATTATACCATATCTACCAAGTGTGATACGCTCATGATTGATTCTGGAGTAAAACAACCAGTGGTGGCAACGTTGCAAGCGACGTCAGTCCATCCCTCTGGAAATCGACCCGACTTATTGCAACGGTACCAAGTTCAAGTTAAAACTCATACTGTTCTTTGAAATTTATTTACCTCTTCATCTTATATAAGAAAATCTCAGGCATTTTCGGACGAGATGACGTAACACATTCGATTATATTAGGTTGGAAAGAAAATCTTGCCTCTATTGTGAATTTTTTCTTTCTTACTTTCTAACTGAACATACAGTGAGAATTGCTCAACAACAACTCAATCTTAATCACTACAGTGCTTCAACTAATGGGCAGGTAAGCATTCCCCTCCTCCTCGGAGCTGGGGAGGCTGCGAGTCGAGTAAGTCGGCGGCCTCTCGACTGATGTCATCAAACTTGCTGACAGTTTTCTTAGCTAAGAAAGCCTTGAGGAGGCGGAGCAGGTAGCAGTCGTTGGGGCCATTTCAGGAGAAATATAATAAGCGGGGTCGATCCCTCAGCTTTGCACCTCAGTTATTTGGCAGGTCTCCATAGCAGTATAGGGTCTCGTGTCCTCACGAATGAGTGCTCCGAAACTAGTCTCGGTCATTTTTCTCCAGCAGCATCCACGGGTTTCTGAAGGTGAGCAGCACAAATGGTAGCGATAATCGGGTCTTCAGAGGGGAATTCGCTGTGCTGCATTCACTTCGCGTCCCAGAAGCAGCACAGGAGACTTCTCGGACTGCATGCCCGCTTTGTGCTGCTAGGATGGGGCTTCTCCTTGAGAGAGACGCACGATGCTATTTGGATTAGAATCATAGAGGTCCTATCTCTCATGTCCAGTTAGCAGCCTCCAGGAAACTCCTTTTTTCAGAGCGGAGAAGGGGAGACTGACCAAGGGGTACCCAGGTGCACAGCGTGCCATCGGTCAAGGTATGAGTGATCCATCGAGCCAGTACTTTTCGGTAGTCAAGGGCTTACAGGCGGTTGACGACTGTCAGTTAGGTACATCCGAGTCTTGTCGCAAGACTGCGGGTGGTAGCCTCCGGATCCTCCTTGACAGCTTCGAGAACGGTGGAGTCTTCCACTTCGTGTGGGTGTCCCGACCAAGGTTTGTAATCGGAGATCGTCTCTCCTTTCGCAAAGCGAGCGAACCAGAGGTGAACCGTCCAGACGATATTGGTATCCTCCCACAATGCACTGTTGATGTTGCAAACAGTGGCCGTTCACTCCCGCGGCGCCAGCCATAGAACATGATTACGCGAAGCTGTTCCTATGAAACTGACATTGTAATTAAACCCAGGGAAGACCAGGTGCCTTTATGTACCTCTTGTGGGAAAGCTTCTAGAATGTTCTACAAGCATAGCATGTTACGTCATGTTCGAGCATCAAGAATCAAAAGCTGTAAGCTATTAAAAAACACTGACAGGAACTTTCTTTGCAACCTATTATATATGGTACTGACCGACGAATACGAGAAATACAGCTCTCCATCCATGCCGAACTATGACATAATCGTTGATGGGTGGGAACACCACTGTACCTAGTCCTGCTCCAGTGACGGCGATTCCCGTGGCTAGAGATCGTCGCCTGAATAATACACTGGTGACTCTTCATATTAGTTGGATAAACTTTTTTTTCTTAAGAACTTGATTCGTCGTCACTCAGGGTCTTCGCTTAAATGGCATTAAGGCAGCGTTCATACTTCGCGACAGCAGCGGCGATCGCGGCGACCTCGGCGATCGCCGCGATCGTCGGTACGTGGCAGAGCGCGCCCCAACGCTATTATGGACCGCTCGCTTGATAAATAAGGAAATCCAACTTGTGAGACCTTTCTCTTAATAATGGCTACTAACTGATAACTTACGACTTTCTATACATAAGCGGATCTGGAATATGAGGTAAGGAGGTTTCACCTTTTTAGGTCGGGATAAGGCCAACTCCATTTCCTGGGTGAGCTTTTTTTTTTTTTTTTTATTGTTTCAATTTATACAAGCGCCTTAAAAGTTCCTATCGTCTGAACTGTTCCAACTTCCAAAACATTTATAGTTTACAAGTCGAGTTCAAACAACGAAGAAAAAAAGAAACAGAAAGAAACTCACCTAGGAACCAAAACACTAATCATTTTACGCAACATCAACAGGTGAAAACTTTATAACCTCATGTATAAGCTCGACGAAGAAAAAGAAACAAAAAAAAACCTACCCTAAATGAAGCTCTCACGCTTTTTGCTCATTTCTATCCTGAATCAAGAAAGAAAATAGAAAACAAAAGCCATTAAGTTGGGTTCACCTTTCTTTGTGTCAAACCAAGCTTCAGTACCTAAGAAAATTGCAGTTAAAGAAAAAAAAGCATGAAATTGAGTCGCTTCTCCCTAGAAGCCTTCGGAGCGGTACAAGTAATAGAACGCGTACTGCGGCGTTAAACAGCAGTTATCATAACAAAACAGCTTCAAAAACATCTAAAGCCTTCGGCCTCGCGGTTTCATGCCGATATCCCATCGATTACGGCTGACCGGCTCACCAAGTTAAACGTGTGAGTGCTGATAGGCTACGGCATAAAAGCCGTTAAGCTGAGGGCCCTGGTGGCGTAACGGATAGCGCACTCGCCCGGAAAGCGTGAGGTGCGGGTTCGACTCCCGCCTGGGGCACGACTTTTGCCCACAACTCAGCATTCTTGTGATAACATTCGGAACGCGTACTGCGGCGTTAAACAGCAGTTATCATAACAAAACAGCTTCAAAAACAAGTAATAGCGTTGGGCGCGCTCTGCCATGTACCGACGATCGCGGCGATCGCCGAGGTCGCCGCGATCGCCGCTGCTGTCGCGAAGTATGAACGCTGCCTAACAGACATGAATATGCAAAAGAATTCGATGCAACGAATGAATTGAAAGCACTGAGGAAAACGATCGCAGGGTCAGTACTTGCATTATCCTTATCAAGAGAAAAAGGGATGAAGGGGGGGGGGGAGGGTTTCCAGGAAGCCGTAAGCCGTGCGTATATTAAATGACGACGCGTCGTCTCTCACTGCAAGTCGCATTCGCCCACATGAACATGCATTGTGAAGGGCAATTGCTCCTCCGTGAAAGTCGAAATCGTGGCGCATTAGAAGTGATTAGCTGACTATTGACGAGGTATTTGGTTTTCATTCAGCCGAGAAAAATGCATTTCACAAGCACGTCCATTTCCATATTTCCTTTACAGTTCCACTATCACAACACTGGAATCTTTTTTGGCTGAATGTGAGCCTGACCTTACCTACAATTTAGCTGACATGGAGATCCTCATTTTTATCCTACCACTTAAGTTGCTAAGCGACCTCCCGATGGTAGAAGGATGATAAACTTGTTTGGTATCACGAGCTAGATCTCTGATACTGCGTGTGGTTGCGCGGCCATTGCCTCAACATTGTCTACCCAGAATGATTTTTTTGCAAATGGTTTGTCATTTTCATTTAATGTGTGGTTAAAAAGCTCATCTATTATTCACAAGATCGCCACTCACTTCTCGAAATACATGGTTACGATGACTATCGCCGAACAGTAAATGAAGCCAGATCCGATCCCTATGACAAGTCCAACAGAGACGATGACGTGCCACATCTGGGACGCGAAGTATGTTGCAGTGCACCTATATAAGTGGTGCGATGAATGACAGCAATCATACGTTCTCTGTATATTGTAAACATTAATGTTCTAGACAAGCAGGACACGCTGTGTGAGAAATAGTCCACCACAGAGGGCATGGGGCAGAGTAGGAAGTAGTGGAAAGTCCACTCCAAGTTTTCGAATTGTAAGTTAGGGCAGAAAGGACAGCGGACTCGAAGCGGTGCGGAAACAATCGGATGTTCTTCGCTTCCTTAGTCGATGTTCTTTAATACTCTCAAGGCGCGATTGCTCCTGCTTAGCTATAGTGCTAGGTCACGTTGATTTTTCGACCTGATAGATTGCTAGAACATTCAGAGATACTCGCTCCGCTGAATGAGGCATCAGACCAAAGGGTAATCCATTTTATGGATATCGTGTTCGTCAGATTGCGAACCGACTTTTCAACATGCCAGGTGACGCCGCGACGCCGAGCTCTCCTCCTTCTTTTTAGCTCGGCTTCGCCGAGCTGGCCTGGCTTCGCCAGGCGCACATCATGACGGGATGGAATTAGTTAATTGCATGAGCTGCTCATATTGCGCGGTAGTGGTCGAATCATAATAGACAGAGTAACCTAGCGAAATCTGCACCCCTCAGAGTTGCGGAAGGCGTGTGGTTTCGGCCATAACGCCCATTCTATACGTAGATTCTCAGAAATAGATGAAAGTACAAAGAGCATATCGTGTCTGCCACAGTAGATGCAAGCATAAATCCCGTTTTTGATTCCTCTGCATTTCTGCAACAGCTAAACGAGGGCAATTTGGATTAGTCGATTAACATGCACGCGCTATGGTGCGTATGAATGCTGCAGAGACAATATTGTTTCTATTGATCATTTACAAACTACTGCGTTGTACCTTTCTCATCAGTGTCTAAAGTTTGAAAAGCAAAAAATTAAACTATTTGAATACCTCACCTGAACGATAAGCTGCTTGTTCCTATATATTGGAGTTTTGATTTTTCCAAACTTTCCTGTTTCAGGCGAAGTATATACCCCCCTAGTGGGATGAGTACATTTTTCCAGTGCTATCAGAGGAGTGATGGCTGTGGGAAAATTTCGCTTACTGAGAGGCTTTTTGGCAGTGTAGTGGTCAGAGATGTCGTGAGATTGTCCCCTTATCTTTGCTTATCAATTGATAAAATTGCTTGTCACCCGTCATCAATGTCGCTATCACCAAACTCCATAATTTCGGCCGTATGTATGGCTTCGATACATTGATGAACAACGACTGCATCTTTCTCTATCAGGTCTTATCAGCTGTTATCATTTCCTGTCACCCGCCGTCGCCTTCTCCTATCATTTGCTGAAATCAACGCCTATGATGCTGTGTCCCGCGTTATGAGTATGTTGTCCTTTCCACTCTAATTCCCTTATCAGCAGCTAGCAGTTCTTGTCACCCACATATTCCTGCGTAAACCTATATCATACCTTAGAGACAAACGCGCCCTCGAGTATTCCAGATCGGACCGTCTCCTTCTTGCTTCCTATTCGCCCTTGCGCGTAGGTATTGTCGATGATGGGGGGGCTGGAGGGGTGTGAAGGAAGCAGAGGCGGGGGGGGGCACTGTGGCTGTTCTCCGGCCCCTCGCCCATCGTCGCGCCCACTTTCCCACCCTGGCCGTTCCCTCGCACGATGTATCTATCGTCCAGGCTGCCACGCGCGAGCAGCTCGGGGTTGCAAGTGGCTCGGGAGGGCGTTGACGAAGGGTTGTCTTATATAGCTGGGAGGGCCGATATCACGATCAAAAACATTGCGATTGGATTACGTCCGCCAACTCGAATCGATTTCCGGGTTGTTGCTAGCGTCGGTTTTCTCCCCCAGGGAACTCGAACCCGGGTGTTGATGGCATTTTGCGGGTTACGCGACATTGAAGACATGGTTGCTATGGATACATTACATACATACCATACATATACGTACAAACATATCAAAACGACACATCAAAGTTAACTGGTTTATAGAAATAGAAGGGCACAATTAAAATCAGCCACTGATTCAATGATTCAGTCAATCATTCGCTCTGCTTTCCCTTGTTTGAGGTTATTAGAACGATGTCGTCAGCAAATGGAAATTGTGTATGTAGTTGCTGGCCGTCTACTTCACTTCCATTTCTTCTCGTAACAGTTGACGTATGACGTTCTTCATGCACGATATGCAGGACTAGTTGTTCGAATGTACAAACTGTTTTTATGCTATAGCGTGTTTTGCGCACAGTATGACCCTGACCCTTTGTTTCAAATTATGTCTTTTTCAGCATCCATTTTGATATTCAGTTTTCATTTTTATATTCTGTGATATTGTACGATCTACTATGCATTCTTATTCCATATCGAAACCCCTTCTTTTGAGGGCGATCGTTCGGAGGCGACTGCTTTCCTCCGGTACACGGCGTGCCCTGTAAACAGAATCTCTACGATGTCGCCATGTTAGCGACTGCTCGCGTGCAAGAAATAATATTTTGTGTAACGGGGCTTCCAATGACGTACCCGAGTATGGCAATTATGGCTCCAGTAATTGTCGTTGCACGGCAGCCATATCTGTTGCAGACAGCCGATGCTAGTGGTCCACTTCCTAACGTTAACCCGCTAAGAAGAGATACAATAACCGCGGACACAGCATTGTCGGATTCGAATTCCTGAACTGAGCATGATAGCGCTGGATGTGCACTAAACACACATATTTGATGAATCAACTTACCAACAGGATGCTGCGCAAAAAACCCTTTGTTGCCCCATTTTGGATCACATCTTGGCAGAAAGTTCCAGGAACAGATGACTGGAATTCCGTCTCTAGGCGTAGCTCAACCCCTGGGCACGATTCATTATATCTGCTTATATTAGAAATGCCCTTGAGGTCCTACAGTGCATTCGTCTCCCCTTACCTGTGGGGAGTGTTGCGTTCTGTGTGTCCAACTTCAAACCGTCAAGCTACTGATATGGACACGTAATGTAACAGCAAACAGGTAAGGCGAGGTTCTTAGTGAATAGCCTCTATGGAATAAACTCCTACAAATTGAGGAGATTGTTAGGGGACCACTACCACAATAGTATTTCATTCCGTGTCGGAGGCCTAATCGGTAGGAGTGGGACTCAGGGTACAGCAGCGTTGTGAAACACATAGAAGGGGTCGTACTTCGCCACTGGGGAGGAAAGGGGTCATATTTGGTTGTTGTTGGGAGAGGGAAGGGGGGGGGGTCTTATGTACCTTTGGGAGAAATTTGTCACGGTAGGAAAAATTTTCCCGGTTGTTGACTTCTCGTGATTTGTCCTGTTTCATGTGCACTATATACCCCGTCCACCGTCATACCCTCCCACAAAATTCTCGGGTAAAAACTTGGAAAATGTGGGAGAGTGGTAGGTAGGTGTTGGGGGAGGAGAGATCCTTCTTCGAAGAGGAGGAGGCCTAACTGACACCACCATTTCACACATCACGATGCTGTCCCCTGTAGAGACTACCTAACATCGGAAGTTAGGCCTTGATTCCATGCATCTCCTCTATGAGCTACCTTGTGCCTAGCGTCATCGCTTAGTGTAAATAATATTTCTCGACATTAATTTCGGTTACATGGTCTACAGGAAACTTATAAACTAATATAGACTAAAACTATTTAACCGCCTCCTATACAGTTCTATTGCTTTCTATAATTTTGTGCTTTTTATAAGCTTTTCATACCCTTTCCCTGCAACTCATTCAAAAGGATTTGTTCCGCTTGTGTTCTGCATTTATATTAGGTTGACCGGAAAGTTTCCCGCCACGTTTTTGATCGCACCATATTAGCCTTGCATGTATGTTTATGACTTATCGTGGGGTGTGCATGAAGCACGCACTCTTTCACATCACTACCTCACACTCACCCAGCTTGCATTTGGATTCCAAAATGCCGCCCAAGTTTCAACCCGACAGGATGCACCTGAGGCACTGTCTTCTTTTCCTTCATCAGTCTGGCTTAAACGCAAAGGAAGCCCAAGCCAAGATAGTGGATACATATGGCGCTGACGCTATCTCTTACGACACGTGCAAGACCTGGATGGCCAAGTTCAAGAAAGGAGATTTTTCTCTCCAAGATGCTCCAAGGTCCGGCCGGCCGATGGAGTTAGACTTGAAGTTGCTGCAATCCACCGTGGAAGAGGATACTTGCAGCGATGCTCGGCCATGCCCAATCAACTGTTGAATCTGGGCTGGAGAAGATTGGTAAAGTCGCAAAGCTTGGCCGTTGGATTCCTCACCAATTCAATGGCGGGAAACTTTCCGGTCAACCTAATATATACTAGAAATCAAAGCAGTGCAAAGATGAAGGCACAAGATGAATAAATAAAAACATATTCATTGGGATGGTATATTGCTGATAAAGTGGTGTCAAAAAGATGGCAGGTCTGTAACTTCATCATTTTTCGAACGATTGTTTTTCGAGCACGTACAGTCCTCATCATTGCAGACCGGTGGGGCGGGTGAGCCGCGCTGCGTGTGACTCGGCTGTGACGCGGCAGCGATGACAGTCGCGTCACAGCCGAGTCACACGCGGCGCGGCTCACCCGCCCCACCGGTCTGCAATGATGAGCACCATAAATTTGGAGAGTCTGTGTAATGCTACAGAGGTAGATACCAGTGAAATTCACATTTATATTTCCACCAGTCGGATCGCCCGGCTAACGCCGAGCTCTCCTCCTTCTTGGAAGCCCGGCTTCGCCGGGCTCATGCAACTGCTTTAGAGCCTCACTTCTTAACTCGTGAAAGAAAGGAGCAAAGTAAGGCATAAGCAGGGCGATACTACTGTCTTAGGCATTTATGATGCTCTCATGGTGACTAA
>MU912118.1:50150-73779 GCA_036418165.1 Cooperia oncophora | reverse complement strand
TCGGGGGGATGTTGGGGCGGGGGGACCCCTACACAGCGGTAGGGGGGGGGGCTGGTAGTCTCATACACCTTCAATGTGTGTGAGCGTACTATGTGTCTTTAAGAGGTCAAGCTATTCTCGAGCACCGTTTCCAGTCCATTCTAGTAATCAAAAGAATCAGATCGAATAACTTTCTAGTGTAGTGCGCTGCGGACGGTTGGGCGTGTCAGACAGGATGATTTGGCGCGGTGCCATGGTTTAAGATAAAGCGAGCAGATGTCATGACTGTATCATATCGTTCGTATTACTCGTTTTCTACCACTTTTTGTCGCATGCGCTTCAACAAGAAGGCAGAGAACGGCTTTGACGGGTGACACACTCATACTGCCTGACACGCCCAACCGTCCGCAGCGAACTAGAGTGTATTAAACATCGAAAACGTGGAGTGCATATGGTTAAAAGAAACATACAATCCCA
Source organism: Cooperia oncophora (assembly GCA_036418165.1). Classification (NCBI taxonomy): domain Eukaryota; kingdom Metazoa; phylum Nematoda; class Chromadorea; order Rhabditida; family Trichostrongylidae; genus Cooperia; species Cooperia oncophora. Next base: position 73,323 of record MU912118.1, on the reverse strand, counting down.
TTTTTCTACCGCCCTTCTCGAAAGAAGAGTGAATTTACTAGAATGTGAAAGCGTAAAAAAAGCAGCGACAAAGGAAGTGGTCGCTCATGACCTAGTGAGAACAACGAAATCAGCCACGTGGATTGTCGTGGAGAACTTATAAGAGAGAGACTGTAAACTCACCTCCGAGAACGGTCATTGCTATGCGCGAAGCGAATGGGTCCCCACCTGCAGTAACGAACCACGTTCACCGTTCAGAAGTGCTGTAGGATAGTGGTATCCGAAGCCCTTCACTCGCTTGAGGTGCAGCGCTTGCGCCGATGCCAAGGTTCCGTAGCGAGAGAACAACCAGAAACCAGAAAGATCACAACCAGACAGCGCGTAGCGCGTTTGGTTGTGATTATAGTATGGCTGGGGTGCAACAGTGTATAGAAATGGCACCTGGCTATCTCAACCCTCCAGCCCGATCCCGTGCACCTTTTACCGGGGCGGACTCATTTCCATTCTGTTATTGCCGGACCATTGCCTCTACATGCGGCAAGGACAAGAATCCGCAGAGATGAGAGTACAATTAATCTTTAAAGGCAGTTGGCACGATAAATCCCCAGACGAGTAGGATTAATACGCCTGGCAGGACGGAATTCCGCGACCCTGAGCAGGCGCTGCATAATGCCTTTTCCAAGGAAGGTGCCCTTATAAGGGCCCTATCAAGCCACAACATTACGACCCAAACGCCCGCCACGCCCGCCCGCCCACAAATGGACGACCGTTCCTGACGCTCGTATTCATTCATTTGCTAAGCAAATTATGAAGCGAAGGGATTGGTATGAAGCGGCCGTGATGCTGCATGCATATATGGGTACACATATGCAGCCGTATCTTCGGTAGCGGTGATTGGTAAGATGCCTACGGGAAACTCGTCCGAAATCGATTTCAAGTCACTGAGAACGGAGGCTTTTTCTTCGCAGGATTTTGACCGTTTCACTCCGTTCTTTCGCCATTTCCCCACTATATAGCTCCCTACTAGCATTTTAGGCCGAGCACCAATCATCGTGCCAACTGCCTTGAAGTTTCATGTCATACGAACCTGGAATTTATCAGCAATCATGTGTCGAAGTCGCTGGTAATAAACGATTCCGAAAAATATTTGCACCTGAAAAGAAGCCCTTTCTCACACCTCGTGCAAACCAAGTGTAATATGGACGCACCTCAAGTTGCCTTCCATCCACTCCAGAATAGAATGTTTCGTTCCCATGATAATTATACCCAGCTTTTGCCAACAGTTCGCCGAAGTGGTCAATTGCTGTTCGTTTTTCACTGAATTTCAGAAGGATACAACTGCTCTCACTCCTACAAACAAGACCACTTACTTGAAAACAAACGGAGAAGCATCATACACATCACCGTGCATGGCCGCAGCCTTGCCTGCCATGCTCTCAATCATCATACCTGTAATGAACCATCCAACTTCAATGTGTGAAAGCCAGTAGGTAACGTGACCAAAACAGAGAAGCAGCTGCATTTCATGAAACCGTTGCTCGAGAAACTAAATCTCACCGATAGTCATACGACTGGGGAAACCGTGAGGATTGAATATAATATCAGGAACCATTCCACTTTCACTGAATGGGAGATTCTCCACTGGCCACAGAAATGAGTTGATTCCTTTCTGACCATGTCTAGAGGCGAATTTATCGCCAATAATCGGATTCCTCTCGATGCGCCATTGAATTAATGCATGCTACAAGAAATCGTTCTCGTGGTCAGGGTCGCTCACAAATGCAGTGGATAACGTCGCAATCGGAGTGGTGCAGAGGCACGAAATGCGCCCGTTCGGGGCGTTTCCACCGTTCGTTGTTTTCTTCCTGAACCGATCACTAATCGAAAACGATTGGAGGAGAAGAGTGTATTCCGTCCCTCCTGATACCACTCCAACTGATGGCAACGATATCAAATATATGTTATCTGCATTATGATCTGCAGTACTGCAATGACAACTTTACACTTACCCTTGCGCCTTCTTCAACATTATCCTGATGGACAAGGCGTACAATACCACAGTAAGCAGGCTCAGCATGATGAAATTTGTACGCTTGATGTAACCCGGTATCTTGATTGTAGGTGACATAGTATACTTCATCTGAAACTTACAATTACTTGAAAGACTATCTCCAGTATTCCTTCTTCCACGTAAGAAATCTTATTCATAGGAAAACTGGTAGTATTAATCTACATGTACGATTTGACCCTAAGTCAATGGTTCAGTGTTTCATGAAAGAAAATGATGGCAAAGGCATCCGAACAATAAACGGAATGTGCGAAGAGACGCTCCCGTCAGCAAAAATATAAGAAGTAAACGTTGAAAACGTAACAAATAAGACCCCTCCAATTGAGAACAGTGTAGAAGCACACCGCGAAAAGAGCGCGTTCTCGGATGTGTTTATTCCAGACAGGCTCACAGAGGTATCATTTCTCCCCTATCAAGATTGAAACTTACACTATTCCTTGCCCTGTCTAATAGAAGGAAATGATGGCTGTGGAGTGGGTGGGAATTCACGTGGGAGGTAACCTGCTTCACAAACTTCTAGCGCACTTCCACTCGATTTCGAACGAAGAGAACGTCATACCTTATTTAGCTGGAGACCTGCATCCCTCTTGCAAATGGGGACGTCTACTTATCAGCTATTCGTACATTATGCCCTTGAGAAAAACGTTCCAACCTTCAAAATATCGCCTTCCTGGGATGGGAAGACCGTCACAACCGACCGTATCGTATGGATGTTTCGGATCCATTCGGAACAATGTTTTCTTCTCGCTAGGAGTGACCAGATTGATCCTAAAACATCATTCTACACGTGAAGGCATTTTTTTCGCTCAGTCAAGTAAATAAGTGATTACGGGTTGTCGGCCTATGACAGTATAGGTCGCATGCGCGCTTCAACAAGAAGGCAGAGAACGGCTTTGACGGGGTGACACACTCATACTGCCTGACACGCCCAACCGTCCGCAGCGAATTAGAGTGTATTAAACATCGAAAACGTGGAGTGCATATGGTTAAAACAAAACACACAATCCCATTTTTCTAGCGCCTTTCTCGAAAGGAGAATGGATTTACTAGAATGTGAAAGCGTAAAAAAGCAGCGACTGAGGAAGTGGTCGCTCATGACCTAGTGAGAACAACGAAATCAGCCACGTGGATTGTCGTGGAGAACTTATAAGAGACAGACTGTAAACTCACCTCCGAGAACGGTCATTGCTATGCGCGAAGCGAATGGGTCCCCACCTGCAGTAACGAAGCCACGTTCTCCGCTCAGAAGTGCTGTAGGGTAGTGGTACCCGAATACGGCCCTTCATTCGCTTGAGATGCAGCGCTTGTGCCGATGCCAAGGTCCTGTAGCGAAAGAGAACAACCAGAAAAGAAAGTTCGCAGACAGCGCGTAGCGCGTTTGGTTGTGATTGTAGTATGGCTGGGGTGCAACACAGTGTATGGAGACAGCACCCGGCATCTCTACCCTCCCCGTTCCCGTGCACTTTTACCAAGGAAAAGAGCACCACTGCGGACTCATTTCCATTCTGTTACTGCCGGACCCATTTTCTCTACATGCGGCAAAAACAAGAATCCGCAGAGATGAGAGTACAAGTTAATCTTTAAATTTCATGTCATTCATGAGAAAGATCTGGCTGTGAACATCAACCCTGAAAAATACAAAGACAAAAGAAAGATACACACGAACCTGGAATTTATCAGCGATCATGTGTCGAAGTCGCTGGTAATAAACGATTCCGAAAAATATTTGCACCTGAAAAGAAGCCCTTTCTCACACCTCGTGCAAACCAAGTGTAATATGGACGCACCTCAAGTTGCCTTCCATCCACTCCAGAATAGAATGTTTCGTTCCCATGATAATTATACCCAGCTTTTGCCAACAGTTCGCCGAAGTGGTCAATTGCTGTTCGTTTTTCACTGAATTTCAGAAGGATACAACTGCTCTCTTTCCTACAAACAAGACCACTTACTTGAAAACAAACGGAGAAGCATCATAAACATCACCGTGCATGGCAGCTGCCTTCCCTGCCATACTCTCAATCATCATACCTGTAATGAACCATCCAACTTGAAAAGCCAGTAGGTAACGTGACCAAAACAGAGAAGCAGCTGCATTCATAAAACCGCTGCTCGAGAAACTAAATCTCACCGATAGTCATACGACTGGGGAAACCGTGAGGATTGAATATAATATCAGGAACCATTCCACTTTCACTGAATGGGAGATTCTCCACTGGCCACAGAAATGAGTTGATTCCTTTCTGACCATGTCTAGAGGCGAATTTATCGCCAATAATCGGATTCCTCTCGATGCGCCATTGAATTAATGCATGCTACAAGAAATCGTTCTCGTGGTCAGGGTCGCTCACAAATGCAGTGGATAACGTCGCAATCGGAGTGGTGCAGAGGCACGAAATGCGCCCATTCGGGTCGCTGTTTTCTTCCTGAACCGATCACTAAGCGAAAACTATTGGAGGAGAAGACAGTGTATTCCGTCCCTCCTGATACCACTCCGACTGATGGCAACGAAATCAGATATAGGTTATCTGCGCTAGGATCTGCAGTACTGCAATGACAACTTTACACTTACCCTTGCGCCTTCTTCAACATTATCCTGATGGACAAGGCGTACAATACCACAGTAAGCAGGCTCAGCATGATGAAATTTGTACGCTTGATGTAACCCGGTATCTTGATTGTAGGTGACATAGTATACTTCATCTGAAACTTACAATTACTTGAAAGACTATCTCCAGTATACCTTCTTCCACGTAAGAAATCTTATCCATAGGAAAACTGATATTATTCATCTACATATTCGATGTGACCCTAAGTCAAAGGTTCGGTGTTTCATGAAAAAAAAATGATGGCAAAGGCATCCGAACAATAAACAGAACGTGCGAAGAGACGCTCCCGTCAGCAAAAAGATTAGAAGTAAACGTTGAAAACGTAACAAATAAGACCCCTCCAACTTGAGAACAGTGTAGAAGCACACCTGCCAATAGAGCGCGTTCTCGGATGTGTTTATTCCAGACAGGCTCACAGAGGTATCATTTCTCCCCTATCAAGATTGAAACTTCACTATCACTTGCCCTGTCTAACAGAAGGAAATGATGGATGTGGAGTGGGTGGGAATTCACGTGGGAGGTAACCTGCTTCACAAACTTCTAGCGCACTTCCACTCGATTTCGAACGAAGAGAACGTCATACCTTATTTAGCTGGAGACCTGCATCCCTCTTGCAAATGGGGACGTCTACTTATCAGCTATTCGTACATTATGCCCTTGAGAAAAACGTTCCAACCTTCAAAATATCGCCTTCCTGGGATGGGAAGACCGTCACAACCGACCGTATCGTATGGATGTTTCGGATCCATTCGGAACAATGTTTTCTTCTCGCTAGGAGTGACCAGATTGATCCTAAAACATCATTCTACACGTGAAGGCATTTTTTTCGCTCAGTCAAGTAAATAAGTGATTATGGGTTGTCGGCCTATGACAGTATAGGAAGGACAGACCACTGACAATATTATGATCCTAATCTGCACTCCAGTACCTGTGAAAGTCGTATGATTGGACCACCCTCCCACTACTGTATAGGGCATTCAATCAGTACAACCGTAACCGTCCCACAACGAGACAAGCTCGCATGTGAGCACAATGAAGGCGTGGAAGATCCCTTATCTCTGTGAGATCCCATCCCGCTGCGAACGTTTCCGTCGTGATCGTGATGATACAAGAATGGTCGCGCAAATTAACCGCTTGCTGCGCGCGAGTAAATGCTCAATTCTGCATCGTGAGGAGCGAAGAATTATTTAACGGTATCATATTTTAATATTTTTTTTACACCCTGAACTTTGGTTTCACAAAGAAGTCGATGTAAAGAGATGGATCCGACACCATCTTGTCCATCCTTTGCTCACCGTCCCATACTCTCAACTTCACCACTTCTGCCAAAGTGTCTATTTTAAGCTTAGCACAACGAATAGGGCAATTAATAGCTGCGAACCTGACTATTGGGGCAACCCTTAGACCAGCGAGACTGACATCTGAACCCGCTACACAAAGTGAATTTGAGCTGCCGGTCGTACTGCTGAACTCAAGCTCTACACGAACACAAAACGTATGGTAACGTCAAAAGGTTCAATAGACTGGGTCGCCGGAAAGGAAGCAGGATGGGAATGTTCAAATGTCATGACTATTCCCAACCTAAGTCGAGCACGTAGCCAATCCCAAAAAGTAATTAACCAATGCCAATTATAAGCATTTGTAATTATATTACCTTTCAACTTTGATCACTGTTCCATGAGCGAAACCGCGTTGGAAAGATGACTTGTTAATAACCATGGCGTCTTCCATGTCATAACCTTGAAATGTCCAGTTTTTGGATATAAGATGCGGAACTTCGCAAGGTTATACTCACCAGTGTATGAAATAACAGCGACACAGGCGTTAGTTCCTAGCGGATATTCATCCATTTCATATCGTTCATAAGCTTCCAATTTGAGCAGCGGACTTTGAGGAAACTAAACATGAAACTGTCAACATTTACAGCGTCTATAAACTGAAGAAAAACTGAAAACTATCCAGGATCTCTACGAATCCAACCTGAAGCCGGTACATTTTGTTATCTGCTCTCGTGTGCCATGCGTGTACTGCGGTTCCCATTGTTTGTTTCCCCATTTGACATTGGTACACATTCCTGAAAAAGGAAGATTCTGACCTGCAAATGTGAGTCACAATTGGGAACAGTTAGTAATAGTAGTGACTGTGGGTTTTTTTAGTTCTCACGAACGAGGTAGTCAGATGGGATTTTCACTCGAAACTGACGCTCCGAGCAATCAGCAGCAAAAAAAAAAACCAAAATATTAAACGCCACATGGAGTCACACTTTTAAACTCCGTCATTTTGATGAGCCTCGACGTGGTACCGGAATGAGTCGTAAACATGATGAAGAGAAAGCCCCCCCCCCCCCCCACCGCATAACCAATGCAGCATATTCTCCGTAACTTTTGATATTCTCAGCTCGCACCATACTTGGAAACAATAAGAACAGAGGTTCAGCCACGAGCAGTAAAATTCCTATCTAACAAATTCACATTCAGACATCAAGGCTGTAATGAAAACTCGTGGAAATGGTTGAATTCGTACCGGGGCGATTGATTATGGTCAGGGAAAGGAATGAGGTTTCCAGCAAACGAGAACAAACAGCTTGGATGTAGTTCCTGATGAATAGTAACCCCAGGTTCTGCTTCCGAAGGATCAATGACTATCGACAAATAGACTTGCTCAAATGTTCCTAAAATACACTTCAGGATGCAAATCCAGCAGATATATAACAGGCGAAAAGAGTTCAGTTCTGAAAAACTTACCAATAAATTCCACCGAATCAGTAATGAGATTCCGTACAGGGCGGATCAAACGAGCAGGATCAGAAAGAATGTACAACCCTGGATATTGCGTCTGGATATTCTTCATGTCTGTTGAGCGATGAACCAGAGCTATCTGAAGGAAGCAATACGCATATTGAAAACATAAAAATGTTACAGTTGAGTCCGGATCTACAAAAAAACATAGCACATCCTTAGCGAAACATTACCTCTGCTACACACGGCACCCTGGAATCCTTGAGATTTGTCTTGACGCAGCGCAGCTGTCGTTCTATAGCCGCTGCTTTTTTCACAGGGATATAGCCAAGGAAACGACCATCAAGAAGAACAGGATAATGCTGAAGAAAGGATGGCTCACTGAGAAAAAATGATGCAGAAATACCATCACGGAAACGAGACATTAATGGTCAAGTTCAACTTACCATACATCTAGACATTTTCCTAAGCAAAAGCTTAGTAAGTATGAGCTCAAACTTTCCAGCAAAACCATGTTACCGTTGCTCGTCATGCTACCACTACCCACACCTACCTTATTGAAGGAAACATTGTCGAAAATGTCCGTAAGGGCTCCGTAAGTGTCCGTGCGGCCCAAGGATTTCATTAAGAAGAGGGAACTGAATGACAGACTTCAAGCTTACTCCTTTCAGCTCCAAAGGCTATCAACTCAAAATTGCCTCTGTGACCGCCGCAGCACAACCCTTTTTGTGTCGAATACCCGCTTGCAAATAGGATGCATAACTTGAAGTGTAACGCAAACACTTGTTCGCAATACAGATGCAATGGGGAATATGTGGAGAAAGAGAACAGTCTCTCCACATTTTGATAGATGACTGTTCCTGAAACTAGACTCTCAGAGATACAACGCAATTGGTGGAGAGCATAGGAGAGCACGCATACACTTTGTAACATATAGCCATTTGCGAAAACAAAAAAAGTAAAACATCTATTAGAAACGCTCACTTTCCAAAAAAAACATGCAGAAGTTTAATTTTTGAAAGGGCTTCTGGTTTTGAGGACAAACTCTCACCTTCTCATTATCGGAAGCGAAAGCGATCGATTTACATGAAATCATTCCTAGATCAGCCATGAAGGCTGGCAGTTCTCTCGTGTCAGAATAATGAGTAACAATTCGACATGAAGCAGTTACGTGATTCAAAAGACCACAAGGAGAACCTAAACCATTGTACGATAGCATTTTAACAGTAACACGGCCGTGTTCATCTTACTTGATTTCAGCACTGAATCAACTAAAATTCCAAAGCAGAAACTAAACATAAAAGAAACACACAAGAACGGAATTTGTTGCGGCGTTACTTACTACCCACATTTAATCCCGAACTGGTCTTTGATTTGTCCTCGAAGATAATGTGACCACTTAAACACGAGTATCACATCGCAGAGCATCTTCCGGCTCGTGTTCTCGAGGTCTATCTTTGGGGACGAGTTTTTACTCAAAGGGCAGTTCCGGTTCCAGGTAAGTGTAATTAACGGAGAGATCACCGCTGCGTGACCTTTCCTCTCGCAAAGAGGTTTGCTTGTGGAGCGTACACATTAATTCCTCAATCTAACACCGATTACATACAAAGTTTCATCGCCAATTTCCCATAAGTAGAGTGAAAACAGATGTACTCACCATCCGGAGTATGGACAGGACAAATGAAGCCCCACGCTTCTGGACGCAGCTTCCGCACATCAGTGGTTCGCATTTCTGTGAAGAACGCTCCTCTAGAAAAGAATCGTTCCCAAAAAGGTACTGACATTCAAGAGAAGAGCTTACCTGTGAATAGCTCTGAAATGAGAAACAAAACGGAGTTGATTGATTCTTTCGGCTATTACAGAAAATCCCGTTTCCTAGCATATAAAACGTTGAGAATATATGTTAACACCTTGGAAGTGTTCAAGTTTTGATAGCTATGATACGATTGATAAAAGTTATCAATCCGAATCACCTGCTGAAGAGATAATCCAATTTTAGTTATCAGGTTCCCGGTGGCGAGGAAATACTCAAGACCTCTTGTTATTTCTGGATTGCTAGTCCCGAGAGCTCGGAGAACCTCATTCCTAGACGGTAATTTTAAAAGAAAAAACTTTGGAGTTCAAGTTAAGGTCAGATATGAAAGCACAAATCTTACGATGTCAAAGCAAAACTATCTTTCTTGCGCTTTGCCGTATATTCTAACTTGCGACGAACTATGCCAAGAACATTTTCCATTCGCTCTCGAATGATGAGCAGAATTATGTGACCAGAAACGGCAGCTTCCTAAAACCAAATTAAGCCAAGCAAACTGTTAGTAAACTGGTTGATAAAATAGGGGTAGTAAAAGAAGCAGGGACCTCTAATACTAAGATGAAGCTCAAGGACATGCCCCGCATTCAAAATAGTGGGTTATGCGGCTCCAATACTAATGACAGGGTGGTCAGTAAAGAAAAAGTAATACTGATGACAGTAATAAAGAAAAAAGAACGAGAAAAAAAATCATACGAAACGTCATAAAGAACCGATGCTGGCCTCAATTTGTAAGTGCATAAGGCGAAGAAAGGGTGTGGTGGGTCGAGTTTTCACTTGTTGGTATCAGCTTTGAGTGTTGCTTTGGGCTGTGTGCGGGACATCGCCTTCGTCGCGAGCGGGTGTCGCCTTTCCCAACTATCACTGAGCTGCGAAAATGGTACATCCTCTGTATCTGCGGTACCACAAGGAGAAAACAGCGGGATCAAATGAAACTGAATCGATAACACAGCGAAGAAAGCGAAAACACGGCTTGCGAATAGGAGAATTACCGCAGCATAAGGGAAATAATAAAAAAGAAACAGTCACGATGATAGAAGAAAAACGAAAAAGAAAAGCACAGCTAGCGATTAGTGCAGAATGTGAATATATAAAATCAGAGCTGAAGTTACATGAATGCCCAACCTGGAACTGGGGATTGTCCGGCGTTTCTGGAGCACATTCTCCCTGAAAAATCATCATTTAGACTTCGCAAATAACAAGAACAACGTGGCACTATTCGCAGTTTTAGCAAGCTACTCTTTAGCAGCACCCTGACTAGAACTTTTTTCACATCCCAATATGTGAGTAGTAAACATAAGCATAATGACTGCTGAATCATAAGGAAAAAGGTTTCAAAACTGTATCAGAACATCAAAAGCGTGCCGCTATTTTTCAAGTATAGTTCTGTAAGGGCAAAGTACAAGGGAGATGGACAAGCAGTTTTAGAAAATGAGTGACAAATCTACCTTTATCAGAGCGAAGAGCTTTTGTGCCATATAAACAAGCAGATAGAATTTGTCTTCCCAGTCATCCAGATGAACTGCTACACAAGAGTCAATGATGAAACGACCGGCTGCCTTAAAGAAGTAAAAAATAATCATTGCGCATAAATACTAGGATTATGACTAACTTCACTATCTTCCCATGGGGCGATGCGATCGGCAACTGCAACTCTAAAGCGCGCTCCGAGTGCTCGCAAAGAATCTTCTTGGTGCATGACGCCTTCCTCCTGACACTGCGAAAGCATATTCAAGACACACGATGTGAAGAACGCGTCGTCCTTTCTTCCGCTAAATTTCAAAGTCCAAACAATTTTACATTCAGTGGAAGGCGAACGTGAAAAAATACCGTTTCAGTTCAGCAGCAATCAGAGCATCATTTTTATTCACCAAGGCTTTCAAGATATAAATGAATGGTAAGTAGAATATTTCTCGACGATACTAAATACTAACAAAAGAATAATATAAAGATGCCAATTAATAGCTACAATTTTGGCATTACAATCTTCACCCACTTGCAAAGCGACCTGTACAGTTCCTGATTCAAGGTAGTGCATTGTCATCATCACGGCAGTGTGATTGTCTTTGACACATCGCATCATGACTCCATACTCAGTGAATAGCAGGCCCTGTAGAAACATTTTAGATTTTAGAAAAATCACTCTGAAAAGCGTAGAGCACTGCAGGAGCTCTTAGAAAATGTAGACACATGTTGCTTGGACACAAAAGGGATCAGTGAATACCGAGGAATTCGCTTTCGATGACTATGACAAACTACGTAGACCGTATTTGTAAGCAAGGTAAGACATAGATGATCTGAAATAGGCCTGAGCTGTTCTACCTGAGCTCTCGCCCCACAGTCTAGGCACTAAAAGCAATCACGCCATTACACCTTCTCTTGAGCTCAATCACAAATTATAAGTAAAACCTCTTGCTTACATGTTGCTAGAATATGCAGTGTTTAGCCCTGCTCTGACTGTTAAGATATGGAAGAAGTATGACACACTTTAGGAAAAAGGGACCGGTCGAACACGCTGAATATGGCACATACTTTTCATTTGCGACCTCATAACAACACTGTATCGATATTAGCTATAATAAGCTTGAAAATATCACCTAAACGCGACAGCTCTCTCGTAGTTTGTCATGAACATCGAAAATAATTAAAACATACCTAATAAACACTTCATAAGTGACAGTTAGGTGAATACATTTTCGTAACACCGCGCAAATGGCTCCAGGATGGTATCCCTTTTGGGATTTATCAAGCTGCTAGCTTCTTCAAGACAACAACAAAAAGCTGCAAGACAAGCTCTCACCTTTTCACGGAAAGTTTTCCTGCACAGTGCTATGGGGAAATTACGCCGATTCGCAATCAGCAAACGAATCACCTTAACACACATTACATACATGACAGCATGAGTGAAAAAAAGATCAAAAAATAGATGGTAAATCATGCACCTTTTCGCTCCCTTTGCAAATAAAATATCCGCCTTTTTCTGTTCCTTCTTCTCCAGCTTTCAACAATTCCTTTCTGTTCATTTTGCTCAAATGACATACTGTTGATCTGAGCATCACTGGAACTCTCCCAATCACTGTTTCCAATACGTCTATTCTTTGACCATTGACTTTAATCTATAATAAGTATTCTGGGGCTGTTAGACAGTTGTTATCCTAATGTTCTGACCACAGGTGTCCAGAAAACCTGCGATTCTTGCGATATTGAGTTTAAAAAAATGTTAGTTACAAAAAGAAACTTGCGCACGTAGACCCCTCAACAACGATTCAAAAAAGTCAGAGTCGCAAAATATGAACACGGTCCAATGGCTAAAGGAGGCATGAGCGCGGTTACACAGTGGAATATCGCCCGAACTGCTAGAATGAGTGTCTAATACTAGTCGCGAACTTTGCGAACTATCGGCGCTGTCCGAAACAGCGAGACAGGAAAGATGTTTGTGAGCGCTGGTGGCACATCACCTATCAGATCAGAGATATATGATGGAGAAGCATGTCCATGTCTCTCTATAGATGCAGGTTACGCACGAAATGGTTGCTTACCTCCAGGCCAACTCGTAAATTCCCAGCATATGTCAATCCTCTTTGTCGACATTCTGAAGGAAGTATCCGGAGCTGGTCAACGGCGGCATACTTTGATGGCTAAATAAAATCAAAATTGATGTAGATGAATGGTACAAATGATGAAGAAGCAATTCTTATCACTTCCGCTAGGTGAAAATCCTCCGCAACGCGCGGACAATGCTTGATGATTTCAACGTCTATCGATTTTCATACGGGATGGAAGTTTGCGATCAAGAAAAGGCGGATCCGTGCACTAGGTAAACTTGACAGTTTCTCGAAAAAAGGATATGTAATTCGGAGGTATTTGTGCCCAGTGCTGAACTGGAGGATCCTCGAATAGGGAGGGTCCGTCAAAAAGACTTGATACGCACTGATTTAGCCACAAGGTGAAGTCGACAAAATTGATCGCGTCTTGACTTTAAGCGGATTCCTCCAATTCCCTGCTATTCTACTGAATTCGAATGTAAGCGGAGCAAAGTGGTCTGTTTCTACGCAGTCCGCTGCGGACGAAGGGGTGTGTCACGCGGGACGAGTTTCGCGCAGTACAAACTCTTTGTTCACCAGTTGTTGAAGAGAGCAAGTGACAAGACTGTAACATGTCGTTCGTATCACTCGTTTTCTACCAACTGCTGTCGCATACCCGCTTCAACAACTGGTAGAGAACGGATTTCGGCACACTCATACTGCCTCACACGCCCCTTCATCCGCAGCGAACTAGTGTAGTATTTGTGGCCGATTTTGCAAGTCAGTACTTACACACTGCTCTTCGCGCATTCCTTAGTTACTCGAAGGTGTCGTGAATGAAAGCAGCTGAGTCGAATGTTCTCGTGAACGTATTTCTCGTGAAAGTCAGTAGTCCAGAATACAAAGGGCTAAGTGCTCATATGAACTTACTACACTTTCTACTGTAGGCATGGCTAACGAAGCGCCAGTATATTTGAATTCAACAGCTTCGCCGGAAGGAAGGCGAAATTTCTCCGCGGGGACGGATTGTGCAGCAAGATGAACTCCCTCTTCGGCAAGATAATTGAATGAATCCACATGATAGGAGGCTATATCACAATCCATTTACCTAGAAATTCAACTGTTATTAGACTTTTGCGAGATTTTATAATCTCCTTAATAAACACGCGAGTCAGTCAATTCCAAATTTGTGAAGCAGAAGCAACAGCACTGAATAAATTTCACACTTCGAGGATTTGGTGCTACCGCACTCTGAATTGCGATTGGGGCGCGGAATTGAATTGAGTCCACTCATAACGTTCATGGAGATACTCATAATTACTTTCGCCCTCCTTGATTTATATACTTCCACTTATCCTTTCCTTAGCCGACATAAGTATTTCTACTAAACTGGGATGCAAAAGATCCCATGTTTCCATTCTCACCCTGAACTTGTAATAGTGCTCGAACAAAATATTTTTCAGATTCCGTTCACGTGAGTTCCTTCAGTTCACCTTTGCGATAAATACAGAGCAAATTGACAATATATCTCTGTGACACAAAAATTTGAAAAACATTTACTTCAATCTCATTCAGAAAAACAAGAACATCTCTTTGGCTAAAACTCTGGTACAAGAAACACTATGGTACAAGAAGCAACAATTACAAGACAACAACCATATACATAGTACATCCTCTGCGAATAATCTGGGTCTCTAAGGCACGCGATGCCCATGAAAATTAGGTCCGTGTGACTATATCAGATGTTTTCGAGTTTATTTTTTATATTCTAATGTTGTAAGGTGTAGATGACGTTGCCCTATCTTTTTTTTGCAAGATATGTAGGATAACAGCCTCAAGAACAAAAAGAAAACAAGAACGAACAGTAGCAAAAAGGTCTTAGCAGTTGTTATGCATAGTCGAAACTAACACAATCAAAAAAGGTTACATCCCAACTGTCAGAAATTAAACAAGTTGAAACCACCGCCTGATTTTTCGTTCGAGCCGCTATTGTCAGAATTTTCGCCAAAATTGAAGTGAAACCCATCATCATCGCCTTCTCCACCGTGTGAAGTGCTGCCGAAATCAAAGGCGAAATCTCCTCCAGAACCTGAACTCGAGACGGGTATTCTCAGAAGAGCAAAAGCTTGTATAAATATGTGTCACCTCCATCAGCTCCAGCATCGTTACCCAAACCAAACATCGAGAAGGAGAAATCTCCAGCTGAAATTCGATCGGTAATTGTGGCAACGATTAATAAGGGTGTCAACTGCTGTACCTGGAGAATTCGAACTTTTACGCTGTTTCTCTCGTTTTTCATTGGCTGATTCCATCAGAGAGAGGAAATCAGCGCCGGGATCTATAATGTACACGAATTTCCATGCTTTCTTCACCACCAGAATTGAATCGATAGAGTAGTAGAAAAGGTAAAGTAGAAATCACCATTGCTGTGCGTGCTGATATTAAGTGCAGCTGTTGGATCAAAATCGTCATTATCACTGTTACAATTGAAGTTGAAGGGCATTTCTTCTTGAATTGGAGATCGAGGGGCTTTGAGGAGCTGAAAGTGATCTCTAAGTACCGCAGTATACTCACATTGCTGTTACTCTTATCCTACAGTTTCGAGAAAAGCATTAGCTTCTTGACTTGCATCCACAGACGGAGAAGGGTTTTGTAAATTTAGAGTGCTAGTTGACAGCATCGACGATGAACCTTGAATACGTTCCGATAAAGATAGGATGTAACACGAGCGGAAAAAAGCATAACATCCCTATTCGGTGCTTACATGGATCTACGGAATTTTTCTGAGACTGCTGCGAAAAAGACACGCTTTTTTGGCTTCCACCAGGATTTTTGAAGTTGCGAAAATCCTTCCGTCGTTGGTGAATGGACACGTCCCTTGTCTGTAGCTGCCTCTTCCATTACCTAAAACGACTGTTTGATACCTCAAATAGGTAGATTGAACACATGCTGTCACTTTACATCTGAAACTAATCAGTTCACGGTGATCCAGCTCTCATGAGCCATTTGTTCCGATAGATCATACCACTATCGAACAGAGAAAGACATCAAACTTTTCATCAGAAATTGGTCGCTTACCTCTTCCTCCCCTTCCTCCATAGTAACATTTTGATCAACGTCTGCAGCACCCGAATCCATGGCAGAATCGTCGTCTGAGAAGTCTCCTGGTCCCACCTCCTGAATAATGTGCTGAGTAGAAGTGCTCATTGTCAATAAAAAATGGAGTATATTGAAGACTGAGCTTGTTCAATACATCGCTCTTGCGGGGAAATCTACCTGGTTTTGCATGACAACATCATGCTCTTCCACGGTTTCATTCATGTCGTTATCTGCTGCAGTTGGGGCACACTCTTCATCAGCATTACTAGTGACCTGACATCGTTCACTTAGCTTCAATGAGCTGGCAACATCAAGTGGAAACAAACAAACACTTGTTGATTTCACCTCGATATCTTCTCCTTGGTGTTGTTGTGATTCTCGATTACAAACTGATTCACGCTCGTCTTCATCTCGAGTCATCTCACCGGAATCATTGTCGTCAGACTGCAACGGCATATACTGCGATTTGCCTCTTATAATGGATCTCCTCATCAAAACGGTTTTAGTCACACTTGCGCCTACTGGCTCTTTTCCTGTGATCGTAATTCCATACGGAAATAGATACGAAGTAATATTGGCTGCAGTTAGGTGCGCTTTGTAATGCGACCTCAACCATTCGGTACAACCCTCTACAGTGAAGGGTCGTTCAGTGATGCGATATGCCATAACAGGGACGAGGCATAATCTCGTGAGATAGGATCGAAAGTCTAGTGTGGAGGGGACTGATATTTCCAAAAGAGACAAACGGGCAGCATCAATACAACAAGCAGTTTCAATAGATGCTAAAGTTGTCGCTCACAGCATGAATGGTCAAGGGAGGTAGCTGATACGGCTCGAAGATATGCAGCTCATTTCCAGTGACCAAGCGATTCAGTTTAAAATCTGACGGTTATGGAACTGCGTTCAGCGCCCCGTCCCGCAGACGCCTTCTTTAGACAATGTAGCACTGTAGTCCTGCGTGCAAGCACAGAGGAGGTACTACATTCGAAGTTCAAAAAGGCGAGGGTACCCGCTCGCGACGGAACCACGGCTGGACCCACTAGCCAAGGTGACGCACGCCTTTCATTTTTAACAGCTACATGATGGTGTGGTTGTTCCGCTGCCAACTTCCTCCCTTTTGAATGATGACAGTGAGGTACTCATCTGACAACGGCAGTCCCTCGCCTTATGTATCTAAAACCACGGTTCAGCTTAGGGTTCTATGTGGGGCATTATGGGCGTAATGTAGTGCTTTTTTCCTTCACTTCTGGGTCATGCCATCTAGTCATTAGGCGCAGGTGCATCTGAGGCGCACAAATCAATATCCTTGAACGCGGGGCGTGCCTTCAAGAACCATGTCCTGAAAAACGAATAGTGAAGTACGTTTTTGGCGATAACGTGTTGGCAGACCCTTGTTCCATGATACTCAACTTATCGGCTCTCCACGTAGTCTCCTCGAAATGTTTTTTTTTTCTCTCAGGGAGAACACATTGTTGGCGGTATGCACCGGACTGATTACATAGGTGGAATATAGCCAGAGCACTGTCGCAAGCGACACCTAACTGACAGCCATTTGGAATCCGTGAAAAAATACGGTATGTTTTTAATAAAAAAGGAGACGGATCAATATGTGAATACAAGACTATATCAAAGAAAGTCACCTCAGCAGATTTCCTTGCCACAGCTTCTGACTGTTGAGTCACGTAATTCTTAACAGCATTTGTGCGAGCCAAAATGACATCTTGTTCACTTGCGGGTGGAGGTTGTGCTGGAGGTGTGGAGTGAAGACTCTCACTCGAATTCAGGGTGCCACCACTGACCGTCTCTTCTTCTGCGGCTTCTGGTATAACGTGAAGTGATGACTTCGGCGGCTCAGGCACGGCAGTGTATTCAGCAGTCTGAGAAAACAGGATCAGGAACCCATAATCATAAACTAATATCCTTCTTAATGACAGGCAGGCCCCGAATTCACATGGAGACTTCCCAATACCCGCAAAGTCTGTCATAATGTCTGATATTAATCCATAGTCATATATGTCAATTGTCATAATCCGCCAAAATTGAAGCCAGTACAGATGACTGGATTGACGAATAGGAAGTGACGTTTAGGGAACAAAAAAAGACCACTACTGTGAAGCCAGTGAGCCTATACCAAATCAATTAATAGAATTAATTCGGAGTGGCTGTTCGTCTACTGCATTCCCTCACATTGCTAAACTACTAATGCAGTTACCAAAGTACTGTCGCGTAGAGCGGTTCAGAAAGAAAACCTTACTAGTTCTTTTTTGATTCTTGTTGCTGGTATATCTTCAAACAGAATGGAGAAAATTAGTCACTAAACAAGTGATGAAGAAATTGAAGAAAATCAGGTTCTGTCGTTATGAGAAACGACTAATATATAATCATAATAGAAACCAGCTCTAATGGGCTATCTGCTTCGTACGACCACGCATTGTCTGAGTTCTCTTGTTTTTTATAACGTCTAACAATAACGTGATTTTTTGAATTCCTTTAATACTTTATCAGTGACTAACTATGTTCTCCATTTTGTAGATATTCCAATAACAAGAACCAGAACAAACTAGTAAGGTGCTCTTTCTATCTCTTGATGAGTTGAAATACGGAATACCTGTGCCAACTACCTTATTTAATCCTATGTCCTGTGAAGCAAAAGTCACGTCGAACACATCGTAATCGGACGCCCCCACTTTCGCACGTCTTTCTGTTTCATCCTTCTGCAAAAACGAGTCTCATGTAGTCAATGTCCGCAGTTACGGTAGTTCTTCAGAAATGAACGCATGGAGGCTGGCTGTTCACCTGGTAGCAATTCGAGAGCAGAAAATTAGGTCTTGCTCCTCAATTTTAAAATGTTTCTTTTTTTTCTTCCTCGTTCCTCAGTAGGTGGATGCTGTGCAATGCTATCACTACGGTGCTGATTGTTCCAGAGTGCACGAAGAGTGGGTACCCAACCTCCGCTGTGGCAATGCGTTTTACCCAAGCTTGAGATGACCAAACCTGCTCAACTTCCCAGCCAAAAAGACAATGTTGCGCTATCTTTACTAATCTCGAACAAGCTGCTCTCTAGATTCATATCTATCCACGTTGATGGTATCAAAAGTGATATCGGTGTCATAAGCTCTGGCAAGTGGATTGACTAGCTTTCTCATGCTCTTCTAGTTGGACGAAGGAGGGTACATATTTATAGCTGAAATTCAAACTGTACATCTATGGACACGGGTGTTTCTGTTGGGAGGCCATTTTGGAAGAGAATGTCCGCAGAGAAGATTCCTTTGGAAAATGCCCTACCTTCAGCTGTTCGTTAGTTCTCCTTGCTTCGATAAGCTTCTCTTGCATTTCATAAGTTCGAAGAGCGATTTTCGCAAAGTTGACCATGAAAATGCGCAGCGGAGTTGCAGTTTGAAATTCCACTAAAGGCGTTAATTTATGGCTCTTAAAAGTCCTAAATACAGTGCTCACATAAGTTACGCTAGACTTGCCAAAGGGATAAAACAGAGAATTAGTCTTCGCGTCCGCACTATTGCATGAAGAATACAGAGGCTTCTTCTCTGCGGCTGACGAGGCGTGACGAGGCGGCAGCGTTTGACGCGACGCCGACTCGCTTTTTTTTGGCAAGCAGCAAGACTGTTCATATAGTTTGTGTTAGTCGTCTTCCGCCAGCTGTAGCCGCTTACTCGTATCAACAAGTCGAGGAGAACGAGCTGGCGGTGCGTCAATTGCAGCCGTGAACACGCCTCATCATCCGCAACGAACAAAATGTGATTGGGAGGTATTTTCACAACGGAAATGTTAGAGAAGGACTTGTTATTGTTTTGTGGGCAGAACAGAGAATTTCACATTCGAAAAACGAGTTCGTACCAAATTCGTCATCAGACATTATTGTGGCCTGTTCTCAGAATTCCCTGCTGGAGCAATGTGAGACTGGGTGCTGTTACTAGGGGTCACCCATATAAGTTTGGGGAGTTTTGGTGCAAAGATGTACAATTAAATATCGTCGCATTCCATATCGGCCGGTCCCTGGAGGCGCGGATTAGGTTGTCGCATAAGTTCTTATACACGACTTTTTTGTAAATATCTCAAAAAGAACCAGCCTGGAGATTAGAGGTATGCACCATCACCATTCACTACTCGACGCCAGCGCTCAGGCAGCTTGTCGATTCCATCCTTCCAGAACGACTGGGACTTGAAGAAGTCGTCGAGTGCCTTTCTGACCTGATCCTTTGTTTCGAACTTTTTTCCGTCCAGAGAGCGCTGCAGGTGGCTGAACAGCCAGTAGTCAGAAGGAGCGAGGTCAGGGCTGTAGGGAGGGTGGGCGACCATCAGCCATCCGTACTTCTCCAGCTCGGCCTGGGTCGCCTTTGCAGTGTGAGGTCGGGCGTTGTCATGGTGGAAGTAGATTTCCGCATTCCTTCCACGAGTACGGTCGACGTGATCTTTCAATTTCCGCAGCTGGGTCACGTATGTGGAAGCGTCAATCGTCTGTCCCTTCTCCAGCAGCTCCCAGTACTCCATGCCTCTTCTGGACCACCAACAGAACAGGGGAACCATTTTGGTGTGAAGGTCGGCCTTTGAGGTGGCTTCTGGCTGTTCTCCTTTGTCGACCCACTCCTGCTCCCTCACAGGGTTATCGTAGAGGACCCACTTCTCATCTCCAGTGATCATCGAGTTGAGAACGCGAAGCTTCTTTTGTGAATCGTTAAGCAAAACCAGGCAGTGGCGCAGGTACATTTTGTCACAGTGCAAATTGTGCGACATTGTGTACTGCAAATGCAAGCTCGGTGAGTGATAGCTAGTGTAATGAAAGAGTATAATGTACACGTCACGCACACGTGATGACGTAATACCAACATCCATGCGAACGAAATAGGAGAGGATCAAACACGTGTATAAGAACTTATGCGACAACCTAATAAACGTCTGGTTTTCTACACCAAGTGGTCTGTTGAGGTAGAAAACGACCCTGATAGGCTCATTCCACACTTCATGATACCTATCGCCGATTGCGAGATATTAACTACAGCTTCTACCTACCTTCATACCCGCTATGAAAAAAAAACTTTAACTGAGACCAGGATCAAGACCGTACAAAAATTATCCAACTTTTATGACTAATTATTGAGTTGGATGCAAGATGAATAAAATAACTCTTCGCCTTCGAAGGGAACAACGAGTTTCAGAGAAAAGATCTCGTCCAGCACTGAAGAGAGTATGGAGTATACCCTCCTTTCCCCTTGAAGGACTCTTACTTCCCATCCTGAGTACAGCTGGCACAGGCATGTCCTGAATACAGTTGACATGGCTACGAAATGTTACAAAACCAGGAGTAGGACTTGCTGCTCAGTCCCGATTGTTTATATTGGATTTTTTTACTTAGTTTCTGCTTCCCTGCAATTCAAAAGAAGGTCTCACAGCTATGAAAAGCCTTGTACTCAAAGTATTCTCACATTCTCTCTTAGCTCTCGCTTTTTCTTTTTCGAATTGACAACATTCCATCTTCAGTTCCTCCAACCGCTTTGTCAAAGCCATCACCGCGTTCTTCTCCTGGAAATTGGCCAGAGATCTTTAATGAGCAAGAAAGTGAGCATAAACTCATACTCACGTGGTTTTGTCTTGCTAAACGAGGTGAACGGCTCATTATTTCCTGCAGTCGAGTTTGCTGATCGCGAGCCGTCTGCAACCTTGTTGCCCACATAGCATTAGTTTGTTCAACCTGTTGGGGAACAGTTTTATTTTCATTCGCAGTTCTAGTTCGACATGAAAGAAGGCTACTGTCACACCTGGGTGTTGAGTCGTTTACACTCGTCTTCCAATTCCTTCCGTTGTCGCAGCAGCTCGCTGGTTCTTTCACGTGATCTTGAAAATAGACCTTTTACCAGGAAAGGTCAACAGGTCAGCCCGGCCATTTCCAATGAGGTGCACCTTGTACGAGTCTTGGGACGGTGAACTCGAATCTACCTTCAGAATTTGCGGAACGACTCTCTGAACGGAGTTATGGAGGGTTTTATCCCCGCGTGGCTGTTTCACATGCTATCGCGAGGAAACGTGGAAGCGTCTTTACATATACGTATGGAGTCCACTTGAAACGTGGCAGTAGAGCGCAACGGATAGCGAGGGGGTTTACTAGGCGAGACGTCGTAGGATCGGTTCTCGGCAGGGCGTTCCTTTTTGCATTTGTCCAAGAACATGGCCGACAAAGCTTCTAACATCTCTGCTCGCCTGCACTATCCTGTAAGGAAACTGCGACCAGTTTTTTTCGAAAGTGTAGACCCATTGTGGCCTGAAAGAGTGCTTGTGCTTGTCCCCCCCCCGTAGCACATGTCGCAAGGGTTTTTGCAATATAATACCATGATATTCGTGTTCAGCGGGTCAAATTACCCCTGGGGACAAGTTTCTAGCCGAATCTGATATTTCGACCTAACTTGGAAAATGTTATTCCATGGGTAATTAGCAGCAGTTTGGAGCTCACCTACCATCGATGACTGGTCTCGGGATGGAATTCCTACCGGTAATCAGGAAAATGATGCAGACGGCACGAATAAGTAAGCCAGGTATTGTTCTTTGCGAAAAGACATGACTGAAGAGTTATTTCAGTTCGAAGACCAGTCATCACCAGTATGCTAGTCGTATAGCTGTTGGCTATCAGTCAGCCATGACTATCCATACCCCATTTTTTCGAAGTTGAGTCAGAACCTCAGATTTCGCTAAGGTGACGTCTCTGGGGGTTATTTGACCCCCTGAACACGAATATGATAGCTATTCTGCGCGAAGAGCGCTGTGAGTCGCGCTACAGGTGCCAACGCTTCGGCGCCAGCGCGCCTGGAAGAAGAAAAACAGTAAAGAAAAACCTCCATAACTCCGCTCAGAGAATCGTTCCGCAAATTTTGAAGATAGTTTCGAGTTCACCGTGTCAAGATGAGTACAATGATGTGCATCTCATTGCATATGGCCTGGGCTGACCTGTTGACCTTTCCTGGTTAGTAAAGTTATAGCAAGCAACAATGATGCCGAGGCGATGAGTTGAATGCGGCTTCCTACCGACAACTGCAAACACCGTATGGTTACGATCGGCGTGCGCTCGCGATGGTTTTGTTTTTGTGACAGTGTCATTTCGCTGCAATTTTTTTAACAGGTCACTCCGTCTACATCAACAATACGACAATAAATATGTCTCGGAGAGTATCTGTTCAGAAAGCAGTAAGACCGTCAAATGAATAGGGGATCGGTAGCTAGGCTGAATTAACTCGCCGACAGAATCTGTACAGGTTTCTCTGCACCACAGTTACTATGTAACTGTAATTATTCAAATAAAACAAAACCTAACAATCATGACACTCCCGGTCTTAGCAGTTTGG
>MU912118.1:21775-46419 GCA_036418165.1 Cooperia oncophora | reverse complement strand
CTCCTTATCTTCACAAGGGGGGAAAAATGACTAAATTAGCCTGGAAAAAGCAAATAGTTCCTGGCACGCGCTGCGGCCCGTTGACGACCGCCCTAATCAACTGCCCGGATGACGAGGGTAGTAAACGGCGGTAGCGAACTTGTTCAACGATGAGCCTTTGAAAGAAGTCACCCAAAAGACGAAACAACGCCATACATGTGACATGGCAATTACTAAAGTCATAGTACCAGTAGGCTGTACGCCTGTCAGTGGAAGGTTGCATAAGGGTCACCAACACGCAAAGTTTGCGCCAGCCGAACTTTTCGAGTGTTTGTCACATTTTTTAATTTCGAACGCGCGAAAGAGAAGGAGTCTGGTCGCTCCGGCAAAGCCGGGCTGTGTCACGTAAAGTTGAGAGACCGGCGGCATCTGCGCGATCTGACTCGTACTTAGATAAGACAAAATGCAAGTTACGAACAAGCTCAGGCTAATACCCCAAGAGACACAGTCACAACGGTAGCAGCTAAAGTATGAGAACTTTAAAAAGACGGGACGTACGTACCGATGATGCGTTTGCGATGTCAGCATTTTGCTCAAGCGAATCGATGTAGACAAATGGCAGTTCCATGTCTCCTAGAAAAATGTGCTCCACAATACATCAGTGAGCATAATTCAGTTACTTTGCGCAACAATGAAATAGAATGTGGAATGAAAATAGCTACGGCAAATCTTCTCACGGTCCATTGGACTGCAGCTTATGCGATTTTGCGGCAAGAAATGAGACACCCACGTTACTTCGGAGGAAAAAGAAGGAATTGAAAGTAATCGGGAGATCTCTTTGGGTACATCAGGACATACTTTGCGACTCGAGACAGTTGGAGTTCTAGGCACTATTGAACTATTCCTACCACAAACTCAGAATTTTTTTCGCTGAAACTCCGCCTATGGATGTCATTCGATGTTCTGATCAAGAATATGACGTTCATTTTTGGCGCTGGCGCCATTTGGCGGCAACAGACGCCCATAGCAACGATTTTGGTCCAGGCAAATGTGATATTCAAGTTTAGGAGGTCAAACTACCACTAGGGACAAGTCTTCACGGACTTTGATGATGGGTGTTCTGGCGTCAGCGCCTGTGGCTTGGGCGCCAGGCAGTTTTGGGCTGAGCGAATCTGATATTCTTGTTCAAGAGGTCGAACTACCGCCGTGAGCAAATTTTCAGCTAAATCTGCCGGCGCCGAAAAAAGGGCTGGTAAAAAAAACCGCTCTGATTTCGGAAGGCTGGAGTAGGATGAGTTCAATAATGCCGCGTTTCTGGGAGATTTGACGTTTTAGGAAATTCAGCGTTGCGAGAGAATGCACAAAAAATTAAAGTATAGGTATCGATCGGCGTTCCAGGAGAATCGGCGTTTCACGAGAAGCGCAACCTTGGGAAGCCGGCGCTTTGGGCGCCGATCGATACCTACCTTTTGTCTAAAAAACCGATTACCTTAGAACAGGTTCTCTCGTAATGCCCGATCGACAGCTATACGTTTCTTGTCACACATTTTAACAAAAGGTTGATTTCCTCGAGTCGCAAAGTTTAAAGCCTTACCTTGTTGATGACACAGTTGAAAGGTGCTCATATGTATATAGCTATTCAACTGCCAAGTCTTCTAAGTTTCTAACTGCTCAAAGCTTTCCAAGAGTGCACACAGCGGGAATCGCATACCTTCTTGGATGCACACTAGGCGTGCCATACGCTCGATAACCAAGTGACCTCTTGGCAAAATGCCATGTGCAGGAAACTGTATGGCCGCGTTTATACCCAACCACTTCGAATATCGGCGAGTCTGTTGAAAAAGAATGTATACCTTAGCTACGAGAAAAATCTGACGAATTGCGGAACCGGAAGAAAGCCCGTGCCCATGCGAAACTGAGAATTATAGCATGAGCGAGAAAGAAAACGTGTAGAGTCTACTTCGCTGCGGACGAAGGGGCATGTCAGGCGGACGTGTTTGGCGCGGTGCCAAACACGTTCAACAACAGTTCTTAAAGGCAGCGTCCGCGATCAACCAAAGTGAAAAAACCCTCCATTGAAAACGAACGCGGAGTTCGCAATCACAGCAGAAATCCCACTCTTGCGGCTCGAAATCGATTGGTTGACGAGGGCGGAGTCAACAGAGCCGGGCTGACGCCTCCTGTCCTGTTAATCCCGCCCCGACTGGTTGACAGTTATCAATGCTTGCTGGCATTGATATACGCTGAATTTCTAGAGTTCCGAGGCGGCGACGTGTATTGGAGAACTCACCAGAAGTTTGCGAAACTCGTCCACATGCCTTAAATTTCATAGGGTCTTATTTCACGCTCTTCCACACCTTTTTCCTGCTTTTTTTGATTAGTGCTTCATTGGCCACCTGTTCTAGCAAATGTGACCCCTGAAACCTGCCAAAGTCCATCGCGGGCGCTGTCTTTAAAGACAGCCCCCGCGATCAAAGTGGCTCGTGGTCGCCTTTGCTGTGCAAGTAGTCTAGCCTCCAAGCTAGAAGACTGTTCAGAATTATAGCATGAGCGAGAAAGAAAACGTGTAGAGCGACTCTGTTGTGAGCGTGGAGGCTGCTATAGCCGCTCAAAGTGCTAGTTCTAACTCCTCCTCAGTCGGACCGCCTTTACTTGCTAGATGTCCTCCGACGGAGGCCACTCACTTGTTCTTAGTTGGGGCGGCGGGCATTGCTAATGCCCCTGGATAATTCTGCTCTCCTTCATTACAGTTTACTCATTGGAGGTATATACATTCAATTCAACCCATTTCGCGAGGTGAAACGCGTAAAAAACACGAGTGACGCAATTTTCGTGATGCAAAACCACGACGCAAAAGGTGCGCTACCGTAATCACAAATTCAGACACCGTGTTGATAAAATTCCTTTTTCCTTCCCAGAGTTTTTCCTCTGCGTTTTTGTTGTTTTTTTTGTATTCTTTTGCACTGGATGATATCAACTACTGCGAGATGTGATAGAGAGATTTGTGAGCTAGGGGCTGCACAGAGACCGCAGGGAGGTGTAACTGTGAGGGAGCGATTTTGTTTATGTTGTTCTGGAGAACGCTTCTTGCCTGTTTTCTTCTTTGGGAGATTACTTATCAGCTGCTGTTTCATAATTGGAAAGCAGCTATCCATGAGACTTTTATCGCGGGAGCTGTCTTTAAAGCGAGCAAGTGACAAGACTGTATGATATCGTTCAGATCACTGGTTTTTTATAAACTGTTGTCGCATGCTCGCTTCAGCTCATGGCATGGGGCGGGTTTGGCTCGACCACGACTCATACTGCCTGACACACCCTTTCATCCGCAGCGAACTGGAGTGTAGTCTAGTTGGCTGCGGATGGACGGGCGCATAACCCAGCTCGAAGAGGTGAGACAGCTCCTTGTCATTGTCCAGCTGATAGCCGCAGCGCTCTCTTCACACTTTCGAAGCAAGAGAGAAAATGGAACAGCTCCTAATATTGGGGACTAAATTTCTTGTACAAGCAGGAAATCAGAATCAGAGGGAAACATTAATCAGGCACAAAAGAAAGGAATTATGTCATCGCTAAACGTAGCGTTTTTTAGCATGCACTATACTGAAGACGAAGAGAAAAATCATCTCGAAGAGAAACAAAAAATCAGCTCGTTCACGTAGCCAATATCGTGTTTCAACACGATGCAATCATGTTGACTACGGTAGTTCACTTACCGCAGCGTAGCTTCGGTTCGAGGACCCATCCAACTTTCCGCTTAGGCCGCGTTCATACACAGCCCTCCGCGGCATCCGTGGCCTCTGCGGAATTTTCAGAGCAAGCAAAGTATACGTATCGATTTGGAAATTCCGCAGAGGCCACGGAGGCCGCGGCCTCTGCGGCCAAGCGCGAAGCGTACGCGTTGCGGCCTCTTGATTGGGACGCGAAAGCTGATAATCACGCTGTGAACTCGGTTTCCTTTTGATATATGTAGTTGAAGTGCATAGTGGTAATTTTCAAAAGGTGTTTTGAGTCGGGATGTCATTATTCCAGCATTCATCGTTATCACAATGTACCATTCTTGTCGCGGAACGCGACTCAAGCCGCCGAGCAGCCGTGCGCCTGGGCTCTGGCGCGCTCTAAGGCTAAAGCCGCGACGCGTGTGAAGGAAACCGCGTCACGGCCACGCCCCCAGGCGGCGCCTTATAAGGCGGCAGGCTGGCCAGTCGGCGCGTTCTCTCCCTCCGGGAGGAGGGGAGCGCCGGGCACTTCGGTGCCGCGATGAGGCCCGGATTGGCGGCATTTCGGGGATGCTGCCACTGGGCGGAGCACTGGCGGTAGCTCGCACCCGTTAGCCCGAGGGTGCGACCGGCTGTTGGGCGAGAGCGCCCAGAGTGCCTTTACCGCTTATGTCTTCTATCAGTTGGATGATGGATGGTCGACTCCGTGAGCTGGCAGGATACGAAGAGTAGGCCGTCAACGTGTATGGATAGGAGACACAATAAATGTGAGTTTATTATAAATCTGTGTAATTGTCGGTAGTTGGGACTAAGGGAGCGCCAGGGCAAGGGGCCCGATAGAGCGCTGTAGGTTTCATGTGTTTGGTTGTTGGTTCCACAGTTGTATGCTAGTTGGTTCCTCGTAGGTTAGCACGGGTTGTGCGCTCACGGGCTAGGTCAGTAGGTTCCCCCGGGGTAGCGGCCTCCACACCGTGGGGGGGAACACGGTGTGGCCCCGCGGAAGACTCGTCGGACTGCGGGAGTTCCGGTTGGATCGCAGGAGGTCTATTCACCGGTGCAGTCGCGCTCGCACGGCGGCTCAGAGGGCAGCTGAGGGACCATCCCACCTGGTTCCGCCACCGTCCCGCGACAATTCTACATGAAAACAATATTTTTCATCCTCCGGCTTAGAAATCGCTGTGCATGGTGGTGAAAAATTGGAAAGATTTTCAGAAGCAATTCGAACAAAATCCTGGAAGAAACCCATTTGAAAACATTTCAAATTTTCACCATGCTACATATTGTCCGGGAAGGCATTGTAGAATATACAGTAGCTGTAAAACAAGCAGTTGTGTCATTGAGAGTATTTTACCGAGGACAAACAAAAGTGATTTCCTTAGGAAAAAAGGTAATTTTGGATGAATAGAACTGAAGCTCCACATGTAGATAGCTAACGTGATAAGGTAACTTTCAACAATAGCAGATCTGAATCGAATCCAATTTATCACCTCTGGCGCCATAAAATCCCTGCAAAAACGCCCTAGCATTTATGCGCACTCTTCGAAAATAGGGAAAAACTGCTTCTTCCCACGCGGCAGGCACGCGAAATGGCGCCTTGTCGCCAATGTGTTAAAAAGGGACACCCGCCAAGGGCGAAATTTTGCTGCAGTTAGGTTAAAGCGAAGTTGTTGCGCATGTTTCAGAGCCATGTAGTATCCAACTTCAGGGGTTTGTAGCAGGAGAATTTTCATTCACTGCGCTGGTGGCCTCGCGCGCGACATGACTCCTCCAAATGGTGACGGGTTCCTTAATAGATGTCCACAACAGGCAATTCAGAACCGAAAATAGTCATGAATGTCTACGATGACGGGGTCTACATGAAATCTGGTGCTCCAATCGACAGGTTAACTCGAGTTGAGAAAACGCCTTTATTAACAACGATAACTAATAAACTCTTTAGCGTAGACAAACAAGACGTAGGTAAACACAAGAGGTAACCCGGTTAAAGAGACCCAGCGAACAAAACTCGAGATTTCAACAAAATGTTAAACTTTTGGAAGATAACGATGAACGAAACTAATATTTAACTGAAGAAAACACATAAACTGAATAGAAATAGCTTCGGACAACTCTAATTGAAATGACAACACAGGAAGCAGAATTCCCTCACAACATTTGAAGATACTCCCTGCGATCAAGTGTTCCTCAAATTGACCCCATGCTAGCTGTTACACGCGGTCACAAAGGAGATACAAATTTCGCCCCTCAAAACGGCGCAACAAAGGAGTTAGGCCGCGTTCATACAGACGGCATCCGCGGCATCCGCGGCATCCGTGGCCTCTGCGGAATTTTCAGAGCAAGCAAAGTATACGTATCGATTTGGAAATTCCGCAGAGGCCGCGGAGGCCACGGTGCCGCGGATGCCGTGTGTATGAACGCGGCCTTAGGGATGTTTGCGCGTGCCAACATTGGCACAAGACTGCTGCTGAGGAGAGGTCTGAGTTCTGGGTGTTTCCAAGTGTTTTTCTCCCCCTTATTTTTTCACTGAGGGACTGCCTATGAGATAGTGGTTCGTGACAGAGCACTAAGTACCCGCAACACTTTATCGCGGGAATTGTCTTCACGAGATTGATCTGTAGATTGAATTTCATTCCCATCGGGCCCCTGCCACTTGATTTCTTTTTCCGACGGTGAGGAATACAGCTGGAACGATGCCGCTCCGAAGCAACAAGCTGAAAGAATGGAGTAAAAATGTTTTGAGGAATCCTTCTTAATTTGATGAATTCATTAGAGAGAATACGGAACCATGTTATCAGGAGAGAAATGGAGTACCAGAGATAGAAACTCACCTTTTTTCAAGGTAGTGCGTAGGATGCGTTAATGTAATCGCCGTTCCTGTAAACAAAAGGGAAATCATCAAGTAATTCTAAGAAACATTCAATTTTCTTCAAGATATGGATCTGCGACAAGCTTTCGAGGCATTGAACTCTTTGGAGTTGGAGCGCGCCTATGAAGCAACCCAGAGCGAGGGACGTTCGAGCCGAGCATGTTCCATTTCTGGAATCACGGCTACGAACGTTCGACGAGTATATGGCAGTGTGCAACACTCGGAATTTCACGCATTATGCCCGAGTGACGCCTCTGGAGTTTGCCAGGCTATACGAACGTCTGGCCAGCTCTCTACTCCACCGGGGATCTCATTTGTCGCCCATATGCGGCCGTCAGAGGCTATTTATATTTTTGAGGTGATGGTTATCTTCAAACGTTCATCTCCAGAGCTTTATCAATGCTCAGAAGTTAAGGTTTGTGGGACACGGCTACTCATTCGGCGCTCTTGCCGAAGAAGTCCATTGCGGCAAGTCGACAGTCGGTCAGATTGTCTACGAGGTGGCAGACGCGATAAAGAATGGTGAGGGAATCAATAGAACGGGACTATATCCTGCTCAAAGCACCTAGTTTTATTCAGTTCTTTTCGCGGAAGCCTTCACAAGGGAAAACCTGGAAGAGGTAGCCGTGAAACGCAACAGTGGTACGACTACCTGCGTGGCGTTGGATTCATGGACGGCAAGCACATCAGTATCAAGGTTGGAAAAGATTATGGACAAAGAAATTCCGATCTAAGTGTCACTTCTTACAGCAGCCGGCCCACAGCGGCAGCTTGTATTTCAACTATAAAAGGAGTTACTCCATCATCCTGCTCGCCCTGGTGGATTGCGATTACCGCATCCTGGCCTTCGACTTGGGGGCACCAGGGCGGGTAGGGGATGCAGGAGTGTTCATGAACTCCAATATAAAGGTACGTTTTTGGAGGTGGCGTGGGTGGCTCATCTAAAAGTATGTTTTCCAGCGTTTCTTCGACAGAAGAGACGACATTTTTCCCCCGACGCGAGAGTTGGGGATGGTAGGCCCAGTGCAGTACCACATCCTTGTGGACTGCGGCTTTGGGCAAGGATACCGCTATGTGCGGCCCTACTCGCAGGCGACTGCCAATACAGCGAGTAAGAGGAGATTCAACGCCAAGCATAGCGGGTAAGAGGCAGTAGGGAGCCTAATTTTCAGCCTGAACTGACTGGCATTTAGTGCTCGAAGGATGGTGGAGTCAACATTCGGCATTTTATGCCGACGGTTCGCCATCCTTCAAAACACCATGCAAATGGAGCCGGAGAATGCGCGAAGGGTGGTGACGTCACTGCTGGTAAGGTGTATCAAATGCTTGGCTGTTTGTCTTCATCTGTATAATATTGAACATTCTCAGGTGCTGCACAACGTCTTGACCAGAAGACAAGACGCACTAGAAGTGGTGGAGCGTTTTCCAGCTCCTCCACGCCAGCTTGACGCCCTCCAGGAAATCGATATGGGCAGCGGCTCAGAAGCGGGGGCGAGGGCTAGGGAACTCATCAGGGTTCACTATGACAACACCTATGGCCCCCTCGTTGACAACCAGGAGCTGCTCCGTAAGGTAGGCCATCAAAAGCGTTTGTCACAGAGAGATCTCACTGAGTTTCGAACGAAAGTTTTCAAATTCCAACCTCCGAAAGTTTGTGTGTCAGATACTTCCGACGACCGTGGCTTCATCATTGAATATGATCATCGATATTGAATGCATTTTTTTATCAGCTAACGATGGATCGAGCTCTTCTAGTTTTTTCGCAATGAAGCTCCCTTAAATTGATGCACATGTAACTTGTAAACTTGCATTTATTTTGCACCAGCCTAATGAATAGTGGCAATACCCACCGAAATACCAGTATTTATTATAATCTCTAAATTCTTTTCTGTCATCAACTCTGTCCCTGCTTGGGCGTCCCTTTTCTCGACTTGGGCTTTTACGACCGCAGCTGCTTCTTTTATCATGGAGAGGGCTTCTGAGATAAATCGGTTTTGATTCGTTTCGACTTCGTTCACTCTCTTTTGTTTGCCTATCACCGCTGTACCGTCTTGCTTTAATTTTCTTCCTTTCTCTTCTTTTAAGCCCCACTTCAGCTCCTCCTCTTCCTACTTGCTTTTGAACGGGCTGTTGCTGGGTGTAGACAGAAATTGCCATTGATATCAATATTGGAAATTGTGCTCCTGGAACAACAGTTCAAGTGGACGTAGCAGAAACCGTATTCTGCTGACATACCCATCGTAATCAGTTCTATGCAAATATGACAACACTTCTTCGTATTTCCATTTTTTAGTGCTGCCGATCCCGTGGCTGGCTCCTGTCTTTTCCTCTTCCTTCTGGCATCTTTGATGCTCTTCCAAGCTGCTTGCACTCTGACACTGCAATTGTTGATGACATAAGTAATCCGACTTCGCAGATGAGAAGATCCGTAGAAGGACTGCAACCTACAAGCTACTCTATAGCCTTCATTGCGGAGATTCCGCAGAATTCGTTCCCAAGCTGCCGATTTCCTCCCTAACAGATGGTATTCATCACAATTCACGTCCCAAATGCTCGGCTCTATTTCTATTAACTCTACCAGCCGCACTCGGATCGCTTCTCGCGACATTCAACTGAATGACAAACATGTGGCCCTTTGCGAGAAGAATTTGAGGTTTCCATTGAAGTCAGTGTCTGTGACATGCTTGGAGACTGGAACTAAACTGTGTTCACTTCCCATAAGCAGGACTCCAATTCCAAAGCATTTCGTTCTAAATTCAGAGAGACCTTTACATTACCAAATAACAGCAATATGTACGGTAGTCAAGATACTAATACGTGTGCATTTCAGGGAACTCCGTGCTCACCATTTTAAAATTTTTACCTCTTTTGCAACTATTTTTGAGTCTTTCGTCTATAGAACTTTTGGAACTTTTTGCAACTACTTTCGACTCTATACGTCCGGGCTGCAACTTTCGAATGAAGTTTTGCTGTTTGTTTGTGTTTCTTTTTGTGACGCAGTTCAGATTTTTTGCAACTATTCACCTCAGCCCTACTGTGCATACTGCTCACTCAAGTGAAGGGGAAACTCACAACTGCATAATCCTTTAACTGAACGAAACGTACTACACTGAGTATAATGACTATGAACAAAATATTAAAACTGATCCCTCCAACGTTCAACGCTTCCAGGACAAGTCGTATAGTCAGAACACAGCCTTCAAGATTGGAAAGATTGTGCACGGTTGTCTATGAGGGTTACTTTTTTCGCCTATTGAAAATGCGTGGCGGTAAGCTCTAATGCTGTCATGGCCAGATCTTCGTTTACATTTTTAACTGCAAGTGTAGCACGCCACAAACACGCAACCACGCCATACAGCCAGCCACACGCCTAGCTACGGCTGGATGCACTACTTTCCATACCCTCTCACTATGGCTAGGCATAATTGTTATCAGTTGTCTAAGCCTACAGCTTCACTTCTCTACGGCTGCTGCACAATGCTGCTAATTGCCATCACATCTACTTGGGGTCCGGAAAATGAAGCCGGAACGTAAAAAGTTTCAACTAACAAGTAAAAAAAGGAAAAATAGTATTTAAAACCAGCTGTTAAAAATACACCGACTAAGGCACCGTTCAGACTTCGGGACGACAACAGTTCGGTCGCGTTCGACGCAATTGATGCGGTCGAAGGCATGCACATCGAAAGCGCGACCGAAGAGCTGTCTCGCGAAGTCTGAACGGTGCCTAAGTAGTGAAAGAGGCAAGTTTAACACATTGAACGCCGCGGCGTTTTTGCGGCGACTCCCGTTTTTACTTCCTGCGTCTCCGCGCGCGTGAATTGCGTGCAATACACAAACGCGCGAAACGGGAGTCTTTGTGCCGCATGCCCCTTTACACGCACATTCTGGTTACTTTTGCGCTCATTTTTACATTGTTCAGTATGAATGATGACTTTTTAGCTGCATAGATGGATCTGGACAACGTAGAAGATCTAAACGTCACTTTTGACCACATAAATACTGTTATCATAATGAATTGAACACTATCAAATGTAATGACACTAGTTATCCCCAGAGCCTTACTACCATTGTAGCGATGCGGAGCTATCATAAGAAGTGCAAACCGCGCCACTGACTGTTATTTTGTAATAATATTAATGAATTACTCCAATGGGCAGCTTATTTCACGCCATCATGAACTAAGCATAAGCAAAGCTCACTGAACATATACACGGTGAGAATGGTTCAAGTCGCACTCTTATCCACGAAAAAACCGATCAAAACGTGAATTGTGGGCAATACACAAACGCGAGAAACGGGAGTATGCGCGTGTATTGCCGACAATTCACGCGGCGTTCAATGTGTTGAATCTCTTTCACAGCTGATTAAAGCCCACGAATTCCATGTAAAAAATCAGACTAAGGTCAGAGCAGAGTCTCAGAAACTTCTCAAGCAAATTTCTCAAAAGCGTCACCACGTAGTGTGAGCGTCGTAATCAGCCTCCAAGTATACTTTGATGCAACGAATCACTAACTCCGTGCGGATTACGGACTTCTCCTTTGCTATAACTTAAGTAATAATCAATATTGTCGGTTGACAGAGCGGAACCAACTTTTGAAGGAGATTCTGCCAATCAGTGAACTCACTAGATACAATAATAACGAAGAAATTGTGAAGTAGTTGACCAATAAATGGAACAATTAGGTTGGCCGCTTTACCTGGAGTTACCCAGAAAACACAGAAAATGCACAACTGAATATTTATTTATTTATTTATCATGCGCGCTAAGGTGCGCTACAATGTCAGCAAAAACCATATTTAGTGGTAAAAACATCCAAGTAGTATATGAAATATAGAAAACAAACAAATATGAAGCAACACAGCACACGTAAGTAAGAACCACTCCGGAGCTTGAAACTATTCAGAAATCTTGCATGCCTATCAAATTCATTAAGTCAACCTTCTTCAATTTACTTCTAAACGCATAGATGTTAGGCGCCTTCTGCAGGTCCGATGGCAGGGACTGGAGCCATCTCGCTCCTCGGCAAATAGTGAGTTAAAAACCTGG
This sequence comes from Cooperia oncophora, assembly GCA_036418165.1. NCBI lineage: Eukaryota > Metazoa > Nematoda > Chromadorea > Rhabditida > Trichostrongylidae > Cooperia > Cooperia oncophora. The sequence goes on along the minus strand of MU912118.1, from coordinate 34,814 downwards.
GTTCGGTGCCTTCCGTATAATTTATGACATTGTAAGGACAGCGAAGAGATGCGGCCGTTTGTCGGTCTGAACACCCAGTACTTACTGGGTTTCAATCTTAGCTCTCCTTTCAATATCTTGAAACAGAACACAATATCATTGAACACCCTTCTGTACATTAATGATTTGAGATTGAAAAGCTGTAAGCGTTCCCTATAACTGGGTAAGCTAACTGGGTATGCAGGGTCAGGGATAACACCTATACATCAAAATTCTGGTAAAAGTTTGCTGGACCTTCTCGATTTTCGCTTGCAGTTTCTTGGTGTGGGGGTTCCATATTTGCGAACCATATTCAAGAATGGGGACAACATAAGCCTTGTAGAGCTTCAACAGGATTGAAGAATCATTTTGTCGAATATTCCTGAGTATGGCAAAAAGGGTTGTGAATGCTTTCCGAACAATGGTGTCAATGTGATGAGAAAACTCTAAACTGGAATTCACTAGGAACCCAAGGTCGCGAACTTCATCAGAAATACTAATTGACACTCCGTTAACCGTGTACGGTACAACCCTGGCTTCTCCCATATGAAGAACAAACGTTTTGAAAAGTTCACAGGTATCCCCCAAGCAACAGCCCACTCCATAATGTTACATATAGACTGGGTTAGCGCTCGGTGCACGCAGTCATGATTATCCACTATCATAAACGCCATATATTTTTATGCATATATCTTAATTTTGACCAATGGGTGAGTGTCGAGATAACGGGGTAAGTCGTAAGTGTACGCCAAGAATAACAAAGGTGACAACACTCCTCCTTGAGGAACTCCACTAGTGCAAGAAAAACTGCGTGAAAAACAATCACCACTCTAACGCACATATGCCTATCTTCCAAATAGGAACCTATCCAATTAAGGATGGGGCCATCGATTCCTAACTGCCACAACTTGTGAAGAAGCTTTTTATGATCCACTCTATCAAAGGCCTTGGACAAATCAAAATAGATGATGTCAACCCCTTTACCCTCGTTAATGGCAAGAGTCCAATCAAAAATGCAGTCTGCCATTAGAGTACTCGTAGAAGCCCCGCCAATAAATCCATGCTGTTCTAAGGGAATCAGATTATGTTTCGTTAGATGTGATAAAATTCTATCCCGTAATATCTTCTCCAGAGCTTTAGCAGGTGGAGCAGTGATACTTATGGGGCGAAACGAAGAGACGAGCCTAGGCTCCGAAATCTTGGGAATAGCCGTGATGATAGACTCTTTCCAGCTTTGCGGAACCTCACTGAACATTAGAGAAGTATTGAGTATCATACAGATAGGTTTGCTTAGAGACCATGCGCAGTTTCTATATACGATTTGTGGGATACCATCAAAAGGGAGCGATGTAGAACACTTAAATGACTTCAAGGTCTTATGCACGTCCTCGATGGATACCACACATTCACTGAGGATACTCAAGCTCTCGCGACCTTCGGGGCATACATTTGAAACAGTCTCGTCTTTCGCACAGAAAACAGAGGAGAAATATTGCGCGAGAGCCTCAGCTTTCTGGAAGTCAGTCAACAAGCGATTTCCGGCCTCATCGTTTAGTACAGGTAAATATGAGTGTGGCTTAATCTTGTACTTGATCAGCCCAAAAACAGCTCTCCTATGGAGATTAGAACTAACCCTCTTTTCCTTACTGGACAAAAATCTCCTTAAATGACGATCGAGCTCACGACATACTTTCTTGTACTGAAGAGCGGATAGTGGGTCTTTATGTGACTCACCATAGAGCCGCGCTTTTTGGGCTAGTAGGTTATTAATTTGTTTAGGATATTTAGCTACTGGCAGAGTCTTGAAATCGAAGGGTACATACTTAGCCAGACCCGCGTACACAGTACGACAAAATCTTTTGTACATATCATCACAGGAAACGTAGCCATCGAAAACGCTCCACCAGTTAATTGAGGAGAAGTACTTCGACAAGTACAAGTACAAACAGTTGGTAGTACAAGTACACTGACTTGTACATCGGCTGGCCCCCGCAAGTCATTGTATAGGCCACATCGCATTCAATAAGCCACTACGATTCTGAATGGAAGTAGAATGCGTGCCGCATCCCACAAAGGGATTGATCAACGGCGAAGACTTTATCCTTTATTTACTTCGGCAGGGCCGGGTAATCTGCCTTGACGAAGTTTGGTAATGGAAGTCTACTTGACATGGATGAGTGAGCAGTAATATCAAATGCTACTATACTATGATCAGACGCTGCAAGAGGCGGTAACATCGAAACGTTCGTGATTATGGGAGCATTAGATAGTATGATATCTAGCGTAGACTCTCCCCGTGTGGGCATATGGACATGCTGACGAAAGCCACAGCATCGGAATAGTTCCAAAAACTTGGAGGAAACCGAGTTTCTGGCTGTACTTGTTTTCCAGTCAACGTCGATGTTAAAATCACCTAGAACAACCAGGTGCTTATCGAAAGTACAGCAATCCAAAAGAGAATCAATAAGATTACTATCATCAAATGAACTGGAACTAGGTGGTCGGTAAACAAGTACAAGCCTAAACAACACAGTGGAGAAACTGTCAAATCCATCAGACAGAGCAAGTTCGGAGTTGAGTTAGGCTGGAGCAGTAACGGAGGCAAGCAACAATGAAGTTCTAGCTATACAGCAGACACCCCACCCTTTCGCTCTTTGCGATCAACTCGGAAAACATTGTAGGGGCGATTACCGAGGAGTTCGGCACTCGTGATTTTCGGTGACAGCCATGTTTCGGTAATGAAAACTATGTCTGGGTTGTACGTATCCAAAAAAACTGTAAGTGGTGTATCTTATTACTCAAACTTCTCGAATTCAAAAGGAAAACATCGAATGCCTTGAGGCGAACCGTGCGGTTCAAGCGTTTCCCGAGCCCCGGTTTTTAATGAGCTCGGGATTATCAGATGCAGAAGGAAATATCTGAATCATACACTACATGAATCGCTTTACAAGGGCCGGCACGTGCTTTCTACAAACTTCGACTGGTATCACTTCATAGCTTCAGAACATTCCACAAACTCCCTGATCGCTCGGCACGACGACGGGAAGAAGCAATAGCGCACAATGCCGTTTCCCTTTAATAGCTCCCTTTACCTTAAAACTACAATACAAATGGCAAAATATCATTTATCAGGCTATGTGAAGGACTGCAAAAGAAAAACAGAAATGTAATTCAGGGAGCAGAAATTCGAAAAAAACATTTCTGCCCGAACCATAAGATCCTGAAGAAATTGAAAACAAATAAGATTTACCTATCTCAACCGGTCAGATGGCTATGCCGTTTCCATGCGCAGCCCTACAAGTTATGATCGAAGTTCAGCGCTATTTCGAGTGACCAGACGACGAGTGCAGACGAACAGCTGTCAGAGCCAACTGAAAATGACCTCAAAGTTCATCCTTGCTCATAGACTGTCAATAAAAAAAGTCAAACACAGTAACGGAAAAATCAACATCAGCTATATTCACCACAACTTTTGAAGCAAAAACGTTTGCTGAAACGTGGACTGAAATTGTGAAATGGAAATGGAAAGTCATGAGACTTAGCATTATCCATTCCTTTTTTACAAACAAATGAGGGTAACCCAGCCATATCTACGATGTGATATGCTTCTTTCATGTGCAAACTTCATTTTTGTGGCCCAGATATTTACGTCAAGACTCACAAGAAGAGGGCAGGAGATTCCGGCTGATCAGAATTTCGGAGCAGATCATGCCTCATCTTGGAGTGTTTTCGACTTTCAATGAGCAGGAGCTCTTGCTTTTACGCTGAGCTCTTCTCAGGAAATCATGGATCACCCATCATTTGACAAATGGCCACGTTCGTCGCGTTTAACACTGAAGAATCGGTGAATAGCGAAGCTGTAAGAATCAGACTACCAATTTAGATACGAGAAAGAAGCCGCGTTTGCTCGAAGTTTTCAGAACTCACTCACGCGAGTGTTTAATCTCGCGTGAGTGAGTAACTGATGAATGATACGGATATAACTGATGATGATGATGATGATACAAATGAAATGGTTGTAAACAATGCCGCAACGACCTGAGGGGAAACCCATTTTTCATAGTATTGATTACGTTCCAGCGTTCCCATCAAGAGGTCGCGACGCGTGCGCTGCGCATCCACAAGAAATACGCCGGAGGCCGCGGTAGCCGCGGAGGCCACGGATGCCACGGATCCCGCGGAGGCGCTGTGTATGAACGCGGCCCTACGCTGCGTGCACACTTTGCGTCAACGTTCTGAGCGTTTCGAGCGTGGCCATCGTTTACACGACTAGAAAGATATTGATATCGGAGAGGCGGTCATTTGGCGCGATTTCATTGCCGTTTACGTGTTCTGACAGGTACATGCCTACCGGATAACTTGTCCGAATCACTGAACTACAAGGTTCTGCGTAATTGTCGCCTATCGAAAGCCGTCACTTCTGGTTATAGTTCATTATTATTATTCTGAAAATAAGTTTTCTTCCAGTGATCACTTAGGAGATATACACTAGTTTGGAAGTTATGGCGAGTTGTTTCGTCTGGAAGTCGGTTTGCCTGACATGTTCTGACGCGTAGACGACAAAAAAATCGCGCCAAACGACATACACCCATTGATATCGATCTAGCGTTTTGCGGTACGCCGGCGTCTTGAGCGTTTTCGCGGGCAGTTTTGAGCTTTTGGCGGGAAGTCGCTGAAAACGCTGGCTCACCCCTAAACGCTATATCTAGATATCGATCTAGCTTTTAGATCTATGTAAAGGTTAGGTTCATGCCAGGGCACATCGTCGCTGGGGATTCTCCAACAGGGAAGTCGTATTTGGCCGCTGGGAGAAGGGGGGATCGTTATTAGCCCCTCACTCAGTAACGAGCGGAGCAAAGGTGTCAGTAAGGCATCGTTCATACTTGTAGCGCTACAGCGTCGCTTCGCAACGTACTGCTATTTCCAACGTTAGGATGATTAGAGTTGCTTACAGAGAAAAGTGGGAAGGTTGCTGGAGTTTTCTTGAGAAATTCACGGAAAGGTGAGACTGATACAGCTGTAGCTGACGCCATCCTTGACAGTTAATATTATCACAGTCTTCTGTATCAAAAACTACATTAAAATGTGATAAAGTAGACAACAGGAGGTCACTATAGATTTTTGCCGGTTTTCGAGGCATTCACAGCCAACAAAGCTTTGACAGTTTCTTGTACTTTTTTTGGCCTAGGAGCGTAAAAATGGCCTTATCTCCCACAACAGGCACGCGAACACTGTCTGGTCACCAATGCGTTAACACAAGGCAAACAAGAAGTTCCTTTATGGTTCTTGTGTCTCCGGTAAAAAAAAACATGCGTGCGTGTTTTTAGGTGGCGCGAGTACTCTTTGGGTGTTTTTTGCAGAAAATGCTCTTAATAGGACAGAAGGACACTGTTACGCAGTACCAGAAAAATAGTGACTAATGGAGTAACTGTCAAGGATGGTCAGATAGTTACAGCTGTATCAGTCTCACCTTTCCGTGAATTTCTCAAGAAAACTCCAGCAACCTTCCCACTTTTCTCTGTAAGCAACTCTAATCATCCTAACGTTGGAAATTGCAGTACGTTGCGAAGCGGCGCTGTAGCGCGACGCTGTAGCGCGACGCTGTAGCGCGACGCTGTAGCGCGACGCTGTAGCGCGACGCTGTAGCGCGACGCTGTAGCGCGACGCTGTAGCGCGACGCTGTAGCGCTACAAGTGTGAACGCTGCCTAAGCTGGTCCTGTATGGCGAAACTTGCATTGTAGAGAACCCGGATGTGTAAAAAAATAGTACAAAACTTTCATCAACTGAACTAATCCAAATTAACTGGAAACATTAATAAGTTGGCATCATTTCGTAAGTACATAGATGACTAAACAGTACACTCATACCCTGGTTCGCTGCGGATGATGGGGCGTGTCCGAGCGACCGCGCTTGGTACTGAGCCAACCTGTTTTTTTTTCGACAAACGACAGGACTACCATATCGTTCGTATCAGACGTTTTCCAGCAGTTGGTCTCCTTTATCGGACTAGCAAGTGGTGGAGCACGGATCTGACGGCGTGCGGTTGCCGTTCTCCGTTGCGGAAGATGATCCGCACGGCCAAGACTGTAAGCAAGTGCGTAGGATGGCCATGGACCTCCCTAAATCCTACAAACACAACTGCTAGTTTTAAGCTGTTATTGTTTGATAACTGCTGTTTAACGCCGCAGTGCGCGATACGAAAGTTATCACAAGAATGCTGAGTTGTGGGCAAAAGTCGGACCACGGGCGGGACTCGAACCCGCATCTTCTGCTTACCGGGCAGTTGCGTTGCGTTAACGCAACTGCCCGGTAAGCAGAAGATGCGGGTTCGAGTCCCGCCCGTGGTCCGACTTTTGCCCACAACTCAGCATTCTTGTGACAACTGCTAGCATTAGGCATTGCGTAGAACTTGCACCATCCCACTACCTCTGCGTGGGAGCCTAAGCATGGCGCATCCAGAAATGAAGCTAATGGGCGCTAAACTAACTACTGTTTGTTCCTATTCCACGAAGGGATGCATTTTAGATGCATTTCTGGATATCCGAATACGCCCACTTGAAACGGTACACAGAAAACGGCATTTTCGCGCTGCTCGGTGTGTTCACCTTAAACCTGGACAGTCTTAGTCTTTTTGCATCCAATTTTGAAAATCCCCAACCCATCCAACGCTGAATTTCTCTCTGAACTTGGCAACCTTATAAACATTTCAGTACTTTTCGGGAAGCTCAAATCTTTTTTTACACGACTGCGTTTTCGTCTTTCCTAACGGTCTGCATTAAAGAAAGTTATAACCCTTCAAGACAAGTTGGTTTACTTAAGAGTCTAAAAAAAAGCGCCCCAACGTGTGAACGCGAGCGCATTCAAATGGCTATTATTCGAATGGCATGGCTGCCAGTTCTTCCCGCGCGCGCGAATTTGAACACAACAGTCTGTAGGTTGGAGCACAGCATCCTGTGCGGTGTAGATCAACAGAGCGATTCTCTTTACCAGGAGTTTTCGAAGAGGGTGAGGATCCCTAACTCGCTCACTTAACACGCAGTGGTAGAAAATAGTGAAAAATCGTTATAATTTTTGAATTCACCTGTTTCAAAGTCGGGCCTTATGGTTTTTCCATCTTGATTGAGCACAACAACGGAGTTCATCTAAATTAAATTCCTGTAAATAGAGTCAGCAGTACTGCTGGAATCCTGTTTGTGTACCTACAGAATGTTTGGGAAACTAGTCCAGAAATTTTTCGGCTGAGTGATGTTCAGTGCTGGAAGGTGCTCAGAAGCCAGGGGAATTTTTAGCTCGGCTTTTTAGCTTTTAGCAACGAACCTCAGAAGGGGGGGGGGCGTGTCGATCCGCATTTCAGGGGGGAGTCGTATGGACCCGACCGAATTCCCTAACCAATTATGTGATCTGGTCTATGCTTTCGCACACGTCCCCAAACTCGGTGGTGGGTGGTGTGCGCCTCGTGTAATTTGGGAACTTGCCGCTTCACACACAGCCAGGTATATGTCCGACATTTGAAGACGAGAACCACCTCAAAAGTGCGTGCTCCTACCACACGTACACTTTTCGTGACTCCGCTGTGCAGGTACCTTTATTATTCCAGGGCGTCCGACATAGCTCTTGTGTCTTCTTGAGTGGTAACTTCAGAAACGACTAAAAGTTTTTTTCTGTATAGAACATTGTCTCTCTATTTTGGAATTTGGGCTAGACCCAAAAAGGTTCCGAAAATTCAAATGAAGGAGCCTTGTTTTTGTTCAGATTTGTTTCGAGTATACTTGTTCCGTTCTTTATGGTGGAACCAGAACAATAAAAAAGATTCCCGTGAAAAGTTTCTGTTGCGCATCCTCACTTTCGTGGAACGCTGCGCGCACTCTACTTCCATTCAGAATCGTAGTGGCTTACTGAATGCGATGTGGCCTATACAATGACTTGCGGTGGCCAGCCGATGTACAAGTCAGTGTTCTTATCCTCCCAGACGAATCTGGTACCAAGCACCGTCCTGGAGGGTAGAAGGCTTAGTTGGCACGGGCGGGAGTCGACTCGGAATTGGAAGCCAAGAAGGTAAGCGTGCCACTCGCCACTACACCATCTCTGCCTCAAAATGACGGTAGCGTTAAATAATTGCGATACGATGGGAATAGCTGGGAAGATCAATTCGTCAAGCTAGTTTGTTTGGAGTGTGTGTTGTGTGTGTGTGTGTGTGTGTGTGTGTGTGTGTGTGGTGGAGTGGTGTGGCTGTGGCTGTGTGTGGTGTCGGTGTGTGTGTGTGTCTGTTGGTGTGTGTGTGTGTGTGTGTGTGTGTGTGTGTGTGTGTGTGTGTGTGTGTGTGTGTGTGTGTGTGTGTGTGTGTGTGTGTGTGTGTGTGTGTGTGTGTGTGTGTGTGTGTGTGTGTGTGTGTGTGTGTGTGTGTGTGTGTGTGTGGTGTGTTTGACCGGTAATTCATAGCTTCTTTTCGAATCAACGGTAGAGCGTTCAAACGGGTAAGCAGAGGTAATATGATGAGAACATGTATGGTAGGTAAGAGGAAGTGGTAATGACTGACATGAGCATTCACTGATGCCAGTCTGGCTGACGCGCATTACTGCGCGCATGGTCAAACCTATGGTACTGATAACTGACAGGATTCCTGTGCTGAGCACTAACACTTAGCCTAATTCCCATGTTTCGAAAACGGCCCATTTCATCATGTTTCTCCCTTTTAATGAACATTCGCTAATGTTTGGTGCTTATATTTCTAAAAGCACCATTATATGGAAATAGGACAGCATAGCGGTTGGAAGAATTTCGATGGTAAAAATATCGAAATCATAGTGGCTCTTATCATTCCTCACTGGCCAACATCCCTTTTCGGTGAAACTCGAGCGTTTAGCGGTGGAAGCAATTCCGACCGCTAAACTGAGGGATTTTGCTAAGGGATAAAACACCTTGACTCACTAAGCCGACCATTGATTCTCTGGCCACGGAGATGTGAGCATATACGGACTCCCAAAGCCCTTGTCGGATACTGTCAGAATTTATCTCCCACCTTTAATGTTCCCTAAGCACCTCTGAATTACTTGCTGGAGCAGTTCCCAGTGTTGCTACAACTCTGCTGTGAATTTTCGGGGCTATCTTATCAGCTGTTATCACTTCCTGCCACCCACCAATAATGTTCCATCCTGCCCCCTATCTTAGTTCTTGGAACCAACGTCCCATCGTCGCTGTGACGCGCGTTAAGAAGTTGGCGACCCTCCCCTTCTAAGGCCCCTTATGTTATCTTATCAGCTGTTATCACTTCCTGCCCCCTACCAATAGTGTTCCTGCACGACCTCCTACATCACTTATCAGTTTGAGCGCACTATCGCTGTTTTGAAGGAAGTTATGAATTTCCGGTCTGAATACACATACAGACTAGCAAAATTCACACACACACACACACACACACACACACACACACACAACACACACACACACACACACACCAACAGACAAACTTGGCGGATTATATATAGTAGGATGGGCTGAGAGAAGCGTTGAACGGAGAAGTGCAGCAAATTTATAGCGCGACTCACAGTGGGACTTTGGTTCAAAGTGGGGAACAGAAAGGTAACATTTTTGGTAGGTGACAGAGTGACAACAGCTGAAAAGACTGGTGAATAATGCGAGAACGACAAGATTAACGAAACATACGCATTGTGTTCTGAGGGTACCTACTGGGAAATTAGGTTGCACAACTGTGTGCTTTAGCAGTTGCACGGTACAGCACTTATCGGAGAGTTCTCCTGTTCTTTATTTCTTCCGTGACGTGATTTTGCAGCAGTAAATCGTTGAATCGTTAATTCAGCTGTGCCGAATGCAATACCAAATAAATTGCAACTTGCTGTATCTGCCCGGAATCATTGGCGGACTAAAATCGTGCTAGCAAGACATGATGACCTTACCGTTACCTCTCCCTGAAGGAGTATTGTTCAGGTTCTCGGCGATGAACACCCACATTTCACAAGTTGTCGAAGCATATCAGGTGATACTAACGACTAGATTATAGCAAGAGAGAACCTGAGGTATGACAGGCCTGACATAGTAGTCAGGGAACTGAAATAGAAAATAGCGTGCATTCTACCATATCTAATTTCAAGTATGTCTTGCAGGCGTGTGTGCGTCCGTCTATCTGTCACGAAATACGTAGCGTCCGTCCCAGCAGTAGTGAGTCACTGGTTTTGAGAAGTGTTGTAGGGAGTGTGACGAGACCTCTATTGGTTGGTGAAAGGAAGTTATATCAGCCCATATGATCTGATAAGAGGCACTGGAAGGGGAGGGTCACCGTCTTCACCATGTGGGTGACAGCTTCAGCTGGTGTTGATTTCAAAGTATGATATAGCCTACAGGAGATGAACATCATTTGCTGGTGACAAGAACTGTAAGATGCTGATAAGATTCAGCAACGGGAGTTAGAAAGGTAAGGTCACCGTATTCACAGCACGGGCCACAGCGTCAGCCAGGCGTTGGTTCCAGCAGATTGTGTAGAGATTGAGATGGGGACATCAACGGTGGTTGACAAAAGCCATAAAGGCTGATAGGGGCTGAAAAGGGACGTTGCTTTGGTCGTCGTTGTTCACGAGGTAGAGCTTTCGAAAACAAATCAAAGTTCCAGTGATGAGGACATGGTGACGGGTGACAAGTTGTGACCATGAAACCACATTTTTGCCTTTTTCAGAGGCAGAAACATTATGTTACCATGTATGAAAAGCCATTTGTGTCGCACTGCTCGTCGGAAGAACTTTCAATTTTTATATCACACTTGCGGTCATTAATTGAATTGAGAGCCTTCCCACTGTCAAAAAATAGGAAGTAGCGTGAGAAATCAGAACTGAAGAAAGTGGACAACTGGATTAGAGCAGAGTTATTTCAAATTTATTTTTTTACATTCGGTAAAGTGCCCTGAGAGTATTTAGTGCATTTTGCGTATTCTACCTTGCCTGAAGGAAGAGCGCCTGGCAAAGCCAAGCCGGCTTGGCGAAGTTGGGCCATGCCGTAGAGGAAAAAGCGCCCGGCATGCCTGGGCGGTCCGACTGGTAATAGTGATTTTAGTTCGTTGGTTTACAAAGATAGCTCAGCACGATCTCATGAAAGTCCATAAACACGGAATGAACACTTGTCCCCCACAGGAGACCAAATTGGAGAAATTCTCCCGGACCAAACTTGAAAGCTGCCTTACAAGCACACCATAGAATAAAGATTGAAAATGAACCGTGATTGGAACCTGTGGTGAATGCTCCTCCAATCTACGACAGTACGCCCGACAGCTGAAGCTGCTTGGCGGCACAGAAGCTGTCATGGAGAAGATGTGAAGCAGCGCAGTGCTTGAAACAAAGAGAATTATAAAATGCCATAAGTCAAACAGTGACATTTAGTCATATGGTAAGCATTTACGTTCTAGACACATCGTAGGCAGGTGAGTGCTCTAATATGTTCGTGCACGACGAAAACCGCGTCAGCCTTTAAACGGGTTATATTTATGGCTAAGTATGATCGTGAAGAGTTCCTGGTAATTAAGGTGCATGTTGAAAACGGCTCACTGGCCAGAGCTTCTGGGGAAGAAACAAGAGCACGTAGTTTATAAAGGAAGTGAAGGCAACTTCATATCTATTCATACCAATGGGTATCATCACCTGTCACTTGTCACCAATGTCCCTTCCACTTAAACTTCATAATGGTCGGTAGGAGCTCAAAAACTTTGAAAACGACGAAGGCGGCAACATCCCGTATCACGCCCTACTGGTTGCTACCACAATCTATAACCATCTCGCAAGATCCCGTCTCACTCTCTTCATCACTTGATGGAACCAACATTTCACTGTAACCTGCGCTGTAGATGCGGCGACCCTCCCCTTATAAGGCCCCTTTCAAGCCATGTCACCTGCCTTCAGTTCTGTCATCTACCAATACCAATAGTTCCTGTCCTGCTCCCTGTACCACTTCTTGAATCCAACGTCCGACTGTTGTGGAGAAGTGAGCGATGAAACGTCCGACTGTTGCGGCGAAGTGAGCGATGAAGTTTATGATGGACATTCCCACATACTCACCAAGAGCGAGTAATATATAGCAGCGTGCATAGTGCATGTTGTAATACACAGATACACATACACATGCTATTGCATCCGTCAACAGACAAGCTTAGCGAGTGATCTTTTGTGAAAGATGATTGCTGTATCACAGCCATCGTCGAAACTAGAGATCACAGTTATCAATCATGAACCAATCACGCATACTTTAATGCGTTGTTTTCGAAGCAGTATGTCTTATTGGCATCAAGCGACTCAGCAGACCGGCCAGCTCTAGAGATCTTTTTCCGGATTCTACTTTGAGCATTCTCAAGGTGCGCTTTCCTTGCTTTTCTTACTACTGCTAACCATGGATCTCAAGTTCTTCTCTCGTGTTTCGTAAGTTTCTCTTACCATAGTTGTTTACATAACAACAGGCAACAGTAACGTAAAAGAGCTGTCGGACAAAGTTCGCAAGGGGTCTCACATGCGCAGACAAGAATTTTCTCAGTAGCCTGTTATTGGTGTTAGGGTGACTGAGTACCAGCAGTGCGGTTAGAATTCACAAAAGTAAAGCAGCAGACAAAATAGTGATTGAAGGAGAAACAGAAAAAGGGGTCCGAAATGTGAAATGCAGAAGGTGCAGATTCTGTAACGTCAGAAAGTTGTATGGCGCTGCTTTCGTGCGTATGCTTTTCCTTTACTCTTTTGAAGCTCAACGGAGAAGTCAACGACCTCATTTGTAATTCTTTTCACGAACTCGCAGTGATCGGAGTTAATCCAGCCAATCACTGTGCACCCTACCTTTTGACAATTTCTCTAACTGACAGGATATGGTTCAGCAATGGATACGAACGCGGCAATGACGTGGTCGCGTTTGCGAGGCAAGGCAGATCGCGTAAACTGGACGAGTCGAGCCACGAAGCGCCCACGGTGGACATTACTTACTTATATTTAGACCAGTCGGATCGCCCGGCTAACGCCGAGCTCTCCTCCTTCTTGGAAG
>MU912118.1:0-21675 GCA_036418165.1 Cooperia oncophora | reverse complement strand
TCAGAAAAAGGGGTCCGAAATGTGAAATGCAGAAGGTGCAGATTCTGTAACGTCAGAAAGTTGTATGGCGCTGCTTTCGTGCGTATGCTTTTCCTTTACTCTTTTGAAGCTCAACGGAGAAGTCAACGACCTCATTTGTAATTCTTTTCACGAACTCGCAGTGATCGGAGTTAATCCAGCCAATCACTGTGCACCCTACCTTTTGACAATTTCTCTAACTGACAGGATATGGTTCAGCAATGGATACGAACGCGGCAATGACGTGGTCGCGTCTGCGAGGCAAGGCAGATCGCGTAAACTGAACGAGTCGAGCCACGAAGCGCCCACGGTGGACATTACTTACTTAGATTATTTAGACGACCCGTTCTTCAGCACGGCGGTTGACCTTGCGCGGGTCCCAAGCTCTTTTCCATTGGTCTCTGTTTCACTTTGCTTGTCCAATTCATAGAGAGCTTAAGAGAAATGGGATGACACAGTTGAACACAGTTGAATTCGGTGCTTAGCAGTTGTACGTGGCTACAAAGTAGAAGCATCTTTGGGACCAAGATAGAACACGTCAAAAGAGTGGCCACTCAACCGTTCAAACAAATGGAGAAAGGATGGTAGGTCGAAGTGACCATTTGAAATGAGATGCTAGCTGATAGGTCTTTGGACGTCGAATGCAAAACAGCCTTCCATGTCTGCTACCTGAGCAGTATGGAACCAAACACACTCATGTACAGTCAGGTGTGAAATAGGCTCGTTATGTACCAAAATCTGGGACTAGAGATAGTTTGGTGCACTCAAGGTAATGTTATAGTCACTTTTTATGGAAATATCGCGTTCACAACCACATTTCGCCGTCTGTATGAGTGACTACGGGACAAGAGTTGGCTGGAGACCGTAGAGCATGAAGCAAACACTGCGTCGAAGTAATGTGGTATTCCCGTTCTGGAGCACGAATTGCCCGTTTTAGCCCAGTTCCGCTTTGGTCCGGTTTTAAAAGAGCGACTAACATGTGTCGTATACTCTAGTTCGCTGCGGATGAAGGGACATGTCAGGTGGTATGAGTGGCCACGGCACCAAACCCTCTGTATCACCTGTGCTCCCGCTGATCATCGAATTGCTTGAGCGGGCGCCAGTAACGTCTTCACTTTTTTCCTGCGAGGTGCTAGAGTTGCTCAATGCAAACTCTGTGCCCAATGAACGCCATACCATTCGTTTACAGCTTTCACGAAGAAGCCTGGTCATTGTCCAGTTGTTCGCTTGACTCCCATGGAATCGGTTGCCGGTCTTGTGCAGTGCCTTCGAAGCGCATGACGTGCTCGGCCCATTTAATCATCGAAACCTTGGCAACTGCGGTTGCGTCTCTGATTCTCGACCATCGGGAGTGCGGTGGTCCGAATGCCCTCTCTCACTTAAACCTCCGAGCATTGCCCATTTGATGGCGCGTTGAATGACGCTGACCGCGTGTTCATCCTGCTTTCGTAGAGTCTACGTCTCCGTGGCGTAAGGTAAGGCAGAAAGAACAGCACTGAATAGGTGGGCATGAAGCCTGGTGTTCTCCGTCTTCTTCGGACTCACTCGATGTTCTTAATAGCTCACCACGCCGCTCGCTTCCTCCTACTCAGCTCTGTTGCTCTCATTCATCGTAATGATTTCCCGACAAAATACACATGATTCACAGATGTTCGCTCTGTGGATCGAGAATGGGGCATCAGAGACCAGTCCATTCCTCAAGAACGTCGTCTTCGTTAGATTCGACGGCGAACCGATTTTTCCACATGCGCAGTCGAAATCAGCCAGCATTCGTTCCGCTTGCTCGATGTTTGGTGTTATCAAAACGATGTCGTCAGCAAAGCGGAGATGGTGTAGTTGCCGACCGTCGATCTTCACTCCCATGTCTTCCCATTCCAGTTGACGCATGACGTTCTCGAGAGAGGCGCTGAAGAGCTTGGGCGAGATGGTGTCGCCCTGTCGGACCCCTCTCTTCACGTCGATGATGATCTCCTTGTAAAATATCCAGGTCCGGAAGTAGCTGTGGAGCTCACGAAGAATCCTCATGTACTCAGTAGGAAAACATCGGTTGCCCGCGGCCCTTTAACCGCTTTTGTCTTGACGGAGTTGAAGGCTTTCTTCAACTGGATGAACGTGAAACCTAACGGCAATTGTACTCTCGCGATAGTTCGATGCTCGTTACTGTGTGGATGTGATCGGTCGTGCCAAACTCTCTCCGAAACCTGCTTGCTCGAATGGCTGTCCTTCGTTTAGCGTTCTGCCAACCCTGTTCAAAATGACTCGTGTGAAGGGTCTGTAGGTACAGTCAGCAAACAGATTGGGCCATAGATGCCAATGTCGTGCAAGCCCTCCTTCATGTACACCAAAATAGCCCTGTCGGTTTCCCACAAGGTGGGTGCCTTGCGCGTGACGAGTCCAACCAGAGTTTTGACGTGAGCTGGCGGAAGATTCTTCAGATGTTCGGGTCTGATCCTATCGGGAGAGTGCCGTACGAGTCTTCACCGCGTCGGAAGGGAGGACCAAAGGAGCGACGTATCCATCCTGTTCCAGGCGGTACTGTGGCAGGTGGACGTTGCTTTGAGGGAAGTCAGAGAAGAAGTAGTGGATGACCTTCTCCTTTGCCCTTCGAGAAGCGTAATTGTTCCATTTAGACGTTAGAGGTCGGCCGTCTTGGTCTTACACTTGGCGAAGTTGCGGCGGCGTTGCGTATGCTCTTCCCAGCCTCTGCGGCTTCCACCAGTACTGCTGCTCTTCTCCCTTTATCGCTTCTCTGCATAGCTTCGCAAGCTCAGACGTCAGCTGGTAATTGCCTGCGGCTCGTGCGGCTCCACGTTGGCGAATCAGCTCGAGAGTTTCCAGAGATAGACGCTTCTTGGTAATCTTGGAACCCTCTGACTTCTTGGCGCAGTCGTGAAGATGTGCAACAAGCCGTTCGTATTCCTCGTCGATGTTGTCGATGACGGAATCCTCCCAGAGCCAACGGAAGAAGTGAAGTAGTCTCAACTGATAGAAATCTTGGGACTATGCTTCTCGAACTTTGCGACTCTCTCTCCACACATCAAAAAACGGAACCTTGCGCGGAGGAGAGCTGATCCTATGCCGAGTAGAACTTAGTAGCGACAGCGACGTCTAATGATGTGGTCTATTTCTGAATGGAAATGTTCACCAGGAGACTACCATGTCCAACATGGAGAGTAGGGATTCTGGAACTGCGAGTCACCATAGATGACCATAGATGATGGTATTGGTCGACATGATAAACTCAGACAGCTTCACCCTTCTCATTCCACTCCTATTCCGTGAGTTTCAATGTAAAGATTTATGGCCGTCCTTCTGGGTCCGATCTTAGCGTTGAAATCGCTGAGGATAAACTTCGGGAAAAGAAAGGTCTTCCTTGTAGAATCTCCCCAATTCATAGAATGCTTCCAGCTCATCCTCGTCGTAACTCCATGGTGATGCATAGGCGACGACAATTGTCAAAGCCGGAGTTAAAGCAATCTTCACAATCGCAGACATTTGATTCGGGTCGTCAGATCTCCGTAGGGATCACTCATAGTGGTCAATCTGCGTGTTGGCAATGACACCCACACTGCTAGCGCTCTGCTGTCGCGTGTTCCGAACAGTTCTTCTCAATTTTCGTATAGGCGTGGAGCGGGTGATGCCTCCTCGTCTCGGTCAGCACTCAATCTTCCTGCAATCCGTGGATCTTCCATGTAAGCTTGCGATGCAAGCGTTTATGCATTGTAAGTACAGATCTTCATTTTAATTCTGGGCGACTCAATTCTCCGTTGGCCACTGAGATTCTTTCAGCCTTTTCCGAGCAGTCCCAACCAACGCCGCCCTATCAGTGGTCCCGTCACGCTCAGGGCAATAGGGCCCATATCCGCTGCTGAGTGGATATGGGTCCTATTCCCTTGAGCGTGACGGAACCACCGACAGGCGGCCTTGGTTGGGACTGCTCGGGAAAGGCTGAAAGATTCTCAGGGCCAACGGAGAATTAAGTCGTCCAGAATTAGAATGAAGATCTGTACTTACAATGCATAAACGCTTGCATCGGAAGTTTCGGAATAAGAATTTGATCAGGCATAGCTCGACAGGCTCTGACCTGGTGCCCTATGCATAAAGACGGTTCCAAATAGTTCATCCCCTTCCCCACCACGTTGAGGCTGCGGATAGGATTTGTGGGCGTAATTGGAATCACGAATAATCTATCATATGGAGCACGCAGCCATGCCCTCTCCAACTCTGGGATATGGGGTGTGAGAACGTTTTCTGGCACATAATAGTGCTTGTACGTTGACTACTGACATGCCTTCAAAAGTGTAAAGTGTGCGTAGACGAGCACATTGGGCCCTCTCTTCAATATGTTCCGGAAAATCTACCCTTCAGAGTAGTGAAATCCGAGGGCAATGAAAATTGCAACCAGTCGGAGGGGAGTGTGGAGGGCGGAATGAGCCCGCCTCCGGCCGCTTTGCTCGGCCAACGGTGATCGGTAGGCATTGATTTAGGAGGAGAATAACCAGTGGAGAACGCCGCGAGTGAACCAGTTCATCCCTTCTGAATTGCGGCATGTCTAATGGCCATGGTATCATCTGAACCTGTCACTTGTTTAGCCATTAAGCCATTATGTCTATGGCTCCTTGCCAGAGTTAGATGACGCGTAACATCTGAAATCCTCCTATAGATTTTCATGGCGTCAGCATCATTATAACTGTGCGTCTACTTCTTTGAACATGTCAGGAAGGACCGTCGTGAAAATATTGAAAAACTTGGTGATAAACATCTTGAGACTCTTTACAACCACTGTTTACCTGCCCGAACTGAGAAAACAATTAGTGAACTTGACCTGAAAAGCAACAGTTCGATATCCATTTCATGAGGACAGAACAAAACCCAAGAGCGCCTAGCTCATGAATAGATATCAGGATGAAATGGGTAAGCACTGTGAACCATCGAATCGATTTGGAATCAGGGTAGAAAGAAAAACTCGTAGGCCTTCAGTCTATTAAAGGAATCATAAGTTTAGCATCCGGATGGCTTCTGAGGATGTCGCACATACTATTGAACGAGATCGTCTACCGGTGGTGAATGATGAGATCACAGCGGAAGACAACCGATATCGTTTGCTTCAAATCCTTGGCGATGGGGGATACGGCACAGTCTTCCTGAGCCAAAACGCGCAAAAGTGAGTTTTGATTAGCGGCATCGAGGTCCCCACCTGACTAGAAAATCGTTATCTAGCAGGAACATCGCCGTGAAGACGGAAAAGTATAGCAAATCGATGCTGCATATTGAAGTGAACGTGCTCAAAGCTGCTAATGCCGCTAAATGCAAGCATTTTTGCCAGCTTTATGACTACGTAAGTAAGTTAACTCCCTCACCAAGGTGAACGAATCTACCTGATAATCGAGTTTTAGGGCACTTGCAAGCCTGACTATGTCTACGTTGTGATGACGCTTCTCTATAAAGATCTTCACAAGCTGAGAGCAGATATGCCAGAAAGAAAGTTCAGCTTCAGCACTGCTCTTCGCCTGGCCATGCAAACATTCAATGTAAGCTACGAATGGTTGATCCAAAAGATGCCGTGACTGGGAGAAGTTCCTCCTCTCAGTTCCCTCCTCCATGTCTTCTCAGGGAAAACCAACCAAAAGAATGAAGTAATCTGAAGCAATAGGGGCATTCTTCCTCGCGATTATTTGAGGAGAAAATGCACGGTCACCTTCCGTAGCACCTGCTCCTTGTCGTCTGTGAGGTGAATGGGTCCGACATAGCACTCTCTCCGGTCAAAGGTGCACGTGAACGGGGCGGCGGTGACAGATGAGTGCATTCACTAAATTCCACCAGCGCTGGCTCACGGCCACCCGCACGCCTAATCATAGCAAAACGTGCTGCTTGTCTCCCTCTCACTTCTAGTAGTTTGCTAGCGCTGAGTGCATGTTCCGCTGCAGATCCTGGTATGGATACAAGTGCTGCACCCTGAGTATAGCTCAGTGCTGCATCCTGAGGATAGCCCGGGCGGAGTATGATAGTCCCGGGCGGAGTACGAAGACGGCCCCACCCCATTACCATGCACTTTTGATTGGCACGATAGTCTTCGATTTGATCGTAACAAATCGCGAGCCTTTTATTTCAGATGTGGATTACTAGTAGTAACTTGTAAGTCGTGAAGCTAGGGCAGATACATAAGGGGGGAGGAGGAGGGGGAGGATAAGGCAAAAATCTCTTCGGGATGCTTTGAAGTTTATGGACCTCTTTGGTAGGGAGGCGCCCTCCTCACTGGCATTTGTTCTACAAAATGACAGGTTTTGATTCCCACTTCACTTTACAGGTACTCTTCCAAATGGGTGTCTCGGAGAACAAGGCTTCGGGAAGCCAAGGCAAACTTGATTCCATGGACCTGCGAAACTACAAAAGATGCCCTCAGGGGAGGGGAGGGCGGTGGGGGCAAAAAAGATAACGTGCTCATGGACCATACTCAAAAACTCTTTCTGTACAAAGTGACGGGGTAGACGGGCGTGCCGAACATTTCGTCAAACACTGAGCTTCCTCGCCTCTCAAGCGTTAATCCGACGTAACGGAATTCCGTAATCGAACAACCAATTTTTTTCACTGATATTGTCAATGCATCGTCCATGCGAATCATCAAAAATTCAGGCTATAGAAGAACTCCATTCCATCGGTTTCATATCCCGCGATATCAAACCGGGCAATTTCGCTCCAGGACACAAAGCAACTCGTCAAGGAAAAATCATTTTTATGTACGACTTCGGACTTGCCAGAAGGTATCTGGACAAGGTAGCAGAAGTTTCATAAATATTTCCTTCTCAACTACAGTTGAGTCCAGTAAAACGTCTCGGTGAGGGGGTAGGTGTAGGGAGAGATACACGCTTACGACGCGCGATACGGGAGTCAACCTAGCCTTCTCTGGTAAAGTACAGTCGTCATCTTGCCTGATAGTCAATGTCAGTGCCGGGGGGCTGCGTAGCGCCGCGGTCGCCCGCACCCGTACTGCACCAATCGTTGAACCAGGAAGTGACATTACTGTATTATATCCTTCGTGTTACTCGTTTTCTATCACTTTTTGTCGCATACGCGTTTCAACGAAAAGGCTGAGAAGGCTTCAAACAGTGTGCACGCTCCTTCTCGCCGACACGCCCCTATCAAGTGCAAGGATGACGACTGTACCAGATCCGCCTGGGAGGTTGAACACAACTGCGTCTCTACATTGGCTCTAGGCTTTAGCCTTTATAACCTGCTTCGTTGCCCCTGACTCGATGATCCTATGTAAATAATCTTATTTATAGAATAGAAATCTTATTCCATCACGAAAGGAAGTAGGATGGAGAGGTACTTACCGATGGAGTGCTGACTGACAGCAAATGGTCGCCTCTAATAGGAGAATGGTATCTCAAACCCATGCAATTTGGTCCCTCGAGAGCAGAAAGTAAGAAGTGCTCTTTCAGGATTTGAGCCGTAGAGACGATCTCGAAAGCTGGTTCTACATGCTGATTGAAATCACCAAAGGAAGTCTGCCTTGGCGACTTGTCACCGTAGGTAGGACAATGCTAGTTTAGAGTCATACTCTATTTTAGTGACCAAATACGATTTTCTGATGTGTACTTCACAACGACCATGTATAATACATAACACTGATGTCATCAAGAGAGCGTGAAGCTGTGAACAGAACGGCACCTCACAGAAGACCCAAAAGACTGAAAACACTAGACGCTTTTGTAGACCAATCACTAGGCAATACTTCTTTCAGATCGTATGCAGGTATTTGCGGCCAAAACGGCAGCACGTGAAGGAGAAGGCCGAGTGCATTTCCTCAGTGACACACCACCTCAGTACAATATGCTACTCACATGGATTGATGCTATGGTTTTTGAGGACACCCCTCCATACTCCAAATTTGTACAGTTACTACTCGAGGAGTTACGTCCACCGACAGTCATTTCATTAAGAGCCACGAGAACATTCAACACCGTCATTTAGCTTCGTGAAGAGAAAAAGATTCGTATGCACGAGCATTGGGATTGGGAAGATGGAACTTCGCCTGTAACAAGCGTATCCGATTCTCATAAGAAGTAGCTCCCCTTACAATACTATAAATATCCTAACTGTAACGGAGGAAAATGTGACCATTCTATAATAGTAAGTCAACTACGCTGTATGTCGCGCTGCCCGCACTAGTTTGTGCCTACTTACACCAATGTATTCCGCCTTTGCCTCCCCTTATGTACGTTCTCATTCAGTAATAATCTGTTAGCCCAACCTGAGACCCCAATAAAGTTTGTGGTGATTATTCTATTTTAAATGACTTTTCCATAGCTGTTATATGATCATCAGATTTCGGAAAAGCAAGCACATCACACATTATATGAACAAGAGAACCTTGTTAATTCGCAACGAATAGTGCGTTTATCACATTCATGTAGATCACCAAGCATGGCCAAGTGGCGCAGCCTGTCCATTGAGGTTTTGAAATTCTCGACTCACACCCAGCCGAGCCAAGCAAGCCACCTATCGGTCCCGCCCCCGGTAAACTGGAGGAAGCTTGTCTGTGTTGATCAAAGCAGTGTGTTTTTAGACATCAGTTGGCTAATTCGGTGAAGCACCTTGCGTGGCACAGAGATCGTTCGGAAGCGATACGCTGAACGTATGGTAGGGCTAAAGCGATATTAAGACAAGAAGCTTGTCTGCGCCGGGGACCGGTACCTTCCTGCTTTCATTGGTCTACATACTCTACCCGGTACGTCAGCTTCTCTGACCCACATCGGGTATTCGGATCCGCGCCCGCTTTAGGCGTTTAAGTGTGCGAGGAACTTTCGAAGCGTTTGCCTTCACTCGGCTACGGTTGCCACGCGGGTACGTTGCCACTATCTGCACCCTGCAGGCCCTTACTGCTCTTACGTGGTGTGCACTATGACCACGTATATGCCTTGATTTTAACCCGCTTACTTACGACCATGCCACATGCCTTACCTGCGGACGACGGCTTGCACGGCTAAGCCCACGGTACCATTAACACTTAGCTCCAACCTGCAGCAGACATACCAAAATGACTATTATGAATACTTATGCAAGAATTGCAGTGGTAATACCAACAACGACTGGACAGCAACGCAATTAAGATTAACCAGTCGGATTACTCACTGCCACGCGAGTGCTTCTTCTTCTTGCTTTCACGGCTCCATCGCGGCGGCCTGACCTGACTTCGTCAGGTAGCTCTTCCCTTGGAGACGGAGGTAGAATGCGCTAAGTCGATGCGGAAATGAGTAGCAGTTATGTTTTCTATTAAATGACTAGGAGAATGTGTTTTCAAAATGGCTCAGCACAGTCATTATCTCACCAATTCTGCGTCCTCTTTGCTTACTACAGACTTTCAAAAGTGAGAGGGCTGCACCATACGATTGAGGACCGCTGCTGCGACATCAGAATGGGTAAAGTTGAATCAGAATGGCTAAAGTTGAATTCGTGAGTACTTAACACCCGGAAGAGGCATAACTGCAGAGTCATGGGTGGCACTGAAAAGGAGAACTTCACACTGCTTGTAAATGTCAAAGTAAGTGTCGCACGGAGTGCACGGATGTTAACACCGACAGGACGTCCTCACTCCCAGTCGCTGGGTTCCCTCCTTATTTGCTTCAGCTTGCGACGCACCTCCTAGCACATCACATAGTGGGCAGATTTGCGGAAATTTTTTTGATTAATGAATTTCTCAGCTTTCCCGTTTCAGCCACACTATACACCCCTCCCCTCCACCCCTTTCGAGACCATTGCATGCGATCTAAAAGCAAATACTTCAATGGACGACCTTGATTCTGTTGCCATCAAAGGAAAAAGTTCACACACTGAGCTTCAATACGCGCCATTATAGCGAAAAAAGTGGACTTAAATGTAGCGCAGTTCCTGGTATCTTATCTGTTTTTATCGATTGATAAGATTACCTGTCACCCGTCATCGATGTCCTCATCACTAAATCTCGACGATTTGGTGACATTAGCCGCCTTGAACAGCGACGACGACTGCAACTTCCTTTACCAGCCCCTATCAGTAGTTATCGCTTCCAGTCATCCACGGTTAGATGTCCCCATCTCACCCTATATATCACTTGCTGAAATGTACGCCTCGATGACCATGTGACCCGCGCTGTAACACGACGCCTACCAGTCTAACGTCTCCCTCTACCGAATGTCCAGCAGCTTACATCTTGTCACCCACAATATGTCTTCTTGCCCAGTACCTATGTAAGTTGCTTTAGCCCGTGTAGGAGTTCGACAAACAGTGGATTTATTATAGCGGTAGCAATGGTGAATTTAGCAAGAACACCTAGGTCGACTTGCACGTTGCATCCAACAAAGTACCACATATGGCTCTATCACGAGCGGATAACACGGCCTCGCGGTTCTTCCTGCTGGTATCTCGACTGCCCTCCTGTCGTCGTTCCCTCGGGTGGCACCGTTATCTCCGTCGCCCATCTCCAGCCGCCGAGTCTAGAAAGCGTCACATATTAATTCTAACGTACCGTACCCTTTACACCTATTATCATATCTTGGAATCAATGGGCTAGCTCTGCTCTCACCCGCGTCATGAATAAGGTAACCTTCTCCAGGTACTTCTCCTTATGCCGCCTCTTATCTGATCTATCAGCAGCTTAGAGTTTTTCTGACCCACTAATGATGTTCTTGGCCCGCACCCTATGTTAGATCTTAGAATCAAGAGCGAGCTGATGCTGCCACCCGCCTTATGGATATGGTGACCTCCCTTTCTAACGCCTCTTATCGGCCCTCATCAACTGATATCACTTCCTGTCACCCACCAACAGTGTTCCCGTCACACCCCCTACATCGCTTCTTTTACCCAATGTCTCACGGCTATTGGGACCGGCGCTATGAATTTCGTGACAAGTAGACGGACGCACACACACACACGCAGACATACTTAGCGAATTATATGTAGTACCAGGTCGAATCGCCCGGATGACACAGACCGAGACTACTCCTCATTCTTTAGCTCGACTAGAACTCATAACTAGGCACTCGCAAGTAGATTCGAAATCGTTGCAGATAGAGGAAGGCTTGAAGATCGTTGCACTACAAATTAGCAACACGCTATCTTAATATTGCAGACATAGGAGGCAAGGGAAGGTGTGGTCCGAAACGCCAATTAATGATTACAAAACATAAAATCTGTAGATATAACACAAATGATGTAAGTAAGGTCAAATACAGAAACCGCAGATAATGAAATCCTCAAGGAGAGCAGATTTTCGTTCCATTCCCTGCTAACCGAAAAATGACCTACGAATGAAAGCGTATGCTTAATTTTACAACTTTAAGCATTGCAATCCAAGCCTTAAAACCATATTAACTATTTGTAGGTACTATAGGGAGCCCATTGATATATTCGATGTAATCAGCAATTGGTCAAGATTCAAAAAGGTTATAAAAAAGTTCGCTAATTGAACGCCATGATAAATAGCCACATATGTTCTCATTGAATTTCATGAGTTCCATAGAATTTCAGGCGAAATACATACCCCCCCCCACCCCCCCCCCCCACCACCCACCCCCGCCCCCCCCCCCCCCCACCCACACCCTCCCTCGTCGACTTCGACATAATCGAACAATTAGTGGGAATGAGGTATCATGTCTAGGACATATCGCAGAAGTGAATGCTAAAAGGAAAGTTTGCAAACACAAGGGGCCTCAATAACTTGCGTATAGCCGATAAGAGAAATAGTATGAAAATGCCCTTATCAATTACTAACTCAATTGGTAAGAAATATGAACCTAGATTCACATCAGTTAACAAAGACCCACAATCACTACAATACCCTTAAAACATATGGTAGTAGTAAGGCATCCAGCACTTTTGACTGACAAACAAATGGCAACGTCCTATGTACTTGCCCCCTATCAGACTGTATAATCACGTACACTGTGCACACGTCGATGTCCCCCAATCACCACACCAATACATCGTTTTCTTGAATATCAAACATCCCAGCTGAAGATGCTGTGTCCTTGCGTTATGAGTGTGGGGAACTTACCGTTCTAACTCCCCTTATCGGATCTTATCAGCTGATATCATTCCCTGTCACCCATCAATAATGTTCCTGTATCACACCCTATACCATACCTTGGAACCAACGTCCCAGTGTTGCTGTGTCCCGCACTATGGACCCGATGGCTCTCCCCTTCAGTCGTCTCTTATCGGATCTTATCAACTGATATCACTCCCTGTCACCTATCAATAATGTTCCTGTCCCACACCTTATACCATACCTTGGAACCAACGTCCCATTGTTGTTGTGTCCTGCACTATGGACCCGATGGCCCTCCCATTCTGACGCCTCTTATCGGATCTTATCAGCTGATATCACTCCCTGTCACCCACCAATAATGTTCCCGTCACAGCCTCTATATCATTGCCCGGAATCAACTTCCTACAGCTACTGGGACGGGCGCTATGAATTTCGTGACACACACACACACACACACACACACACACAGACACACTTAGCGGATTATATATAGTAGGAAGATATGGTGCATTTAACTACTCGGTGAAATAGCAATGAAAAAAAAACTCAGAAGAAAAGAGAAAGCACGGTCCCAGCTTTCTTAAACGAACCCTGTCTACGCTCCTAAAGGCTGCGAGGCGACAGTCCACTAGGCACTTTGGAATCACCTTCACCTCTGGCTGTCCAGAGTTCGGATGCCACCGCAGCTCCTAGCGGTTTTCTGGGACAATCGACGGGGCCCTGCGTTGGCCCAATTTCCTCGCGTGCACGGCTCGATGAATACGAACAACAGCTATCACTGATATACGGCAGCGTTGAGATATGAACGAAGTGGCGGAATGAAGCGATCAGTCAGGAGGACGGCAACATGACCTAGACTGAAGGGCTCTTAAAGTCGTCGCCGCCTCTGAGTCCCTAGCGGCGTCTGGAATCTTTTCTCTGCTGAGCGCCCCAAAACTGCCGCGTATACCATAAACGCGACCCTTTCAAGTAGAAATAACGACAAAACTGCTATCGAGGGAGATAGAGTTGTTGTCCAGTTCACTGCGGACGAAGGGGCGTGTCCAAGGGACGAAGGGGGTGGTCTGGCGCGGTGCCAAACACATTCTTCACTAGTTGTTGGAGCGAGCAAGTGACAAGACTGCATCATATCGCTTGTATCAGTCGTTTTCTACCACCTCTTGCTGCGTACCCGCTTCGACAACTGTCAGAGAACGGGTTGTGCGCCGTGGCACACTCATACTGCCTGACACGCCCCTTCGCTCGCAGCGAACTACACTATAGGATGAACCATTCACACCAACGCCAACTATGAATTCAGCCCCGACAAAGGAGTAAAGCCTGGATAGGATACTCATTCCGTTATGCTTTGGTATAAAGCATAACGGAATGAGTATCCTATCCAGGCTTTACTCCTGGAATAGATTGCTATAGTCTAGGAACGATTTCGAACGAAAACGCGAGAACAACCATGCAGGCGGAGCCAGTGCAGGCAAAGAGGCGTCCACACGGTTGATATGTTAGGACGCGCCAAGTTGTATCTCAACAGCTCAGTGACATCGAAAGTCATCCGAGCAAGAACAGAAAGGTGATGCTTGTTTAGACTTCACAGACTTCTTTATTGGAATGGATTCAGGCTAAGGGAATCACAGTTTGAGTAGTCACTTCCACTGGATCACTTCTTAGGAAACCATGCAGATTTTGAGATGCTCTTCGTGTTGGCAATGTACAAACCATGAATACAGATAGGTTCCCGTATATGAGAGTAGCAGAAGTTGTTGCGTGAGAGGCGAGGGTTAAAAGAAGCAGAGGCAGGAGAGCATAGTCTGTACGGGTATACGCTATGGTCAGCAGAACACGTCTTCCCCTTCTCGTCTAGGCAATAAGTGTCCATGTACCATGACAGTAAGATCAACGCCTATGTGTCGATTGCTGATACCAGGCATTTCAAAGAAGGACTACGAGCTCACGAATCTATGTGGTACAAATGTAATATAATGTAATGTTTTGATATTTATGATATGATATTCAGCTCCCAAAGACCATTAAGGCTAGTTTCGCTATGAGCTGCTTGTGAACCGCTGCGAATTATCAAGATAGGGCAAGTTAAGAGCTAGATAAATGGAAGATTTTTCATTATGACCCTCTAATTCGAATTACTGTGCTTAGTGTCGTGTTGCGTTCAACACTGCGCTTTTAATTTTATTCATCATTATTGAAAGACTATTATAACAAAAACTAAACTTTCTGAATGGATAGAAAATCTGAGTGCAGGGTTCGTAGTTCGCTAAAGCAGCAATTCAGTTCTTTCAATGGAAGCGATCGCTATGACTGTGCGAAAGAATCGCTGCTGTCACGAGTTATGAACGCTGAATAACAACTAATACGCACCACATCGGAGAAAATCAAATTCGATACCCTGAAACCCCCCTAGAACGTGATCACATGTTGAGGAAAAGGGAGCCAAAGAAACTAAACTGAACATATCACAGTTGAGAAACAACTACATAATAAAGACAAATAAATAGAAACGAATAAGATTATCCTTTCCAGAATCGATAAAATGCATACATGAAGATTAGTGTAACCACACATCCCACAAGAAATATTAGCCAGTCCTCTCGCACCCGACGGTCGATCATTTGTAGCGTTGTGTTGGATAATCCTAACTGAAAACCATACGCAGTTTTGGAATGACTAATAGATGTTCATTTTTAGAAACTAACAGCAGCTCCGATGTCCAGTATTTTTCGTCGAACACCGCGAAGATTCATGTGTTGAGAACGAAGGCTTTCAAGAACAGCGACTCCTTGACTAATCAAATCATCGACCTGAAGCGACGAGATATACAGGGGGGGCCAAAAAAAAGTCATTTTGCCTCCATGACTTTCAAGGCGCTATAAGTTACACTTTATTAAATTTTTATCGGACATTTTTACTACCATTAAAGAGCACATTAAATACTATAATGATACTCCGCCACAGCCTTCTGGAGGAGCGCCATCGAGAGATTCGGCCGCGCGAAAGTGAGTGGGTACCGGAGTTGAGCGAGATCGTTGATTTCTCCGCCACCGTAGACCACCCTCTTGAACTCCGCCCGACTAGGTAACTGAGTGGATTCAGGTCAGGGGACATACTTCAATATTACATCTTCTTCAGGTACGAAACGCCCTTCCATTCGAAGTAGGCGGGAGTTTTTCCAAAACCCTTCGATTCCATGTGGTGGCACCCAAACCTGTAGCAGCACAAGGTCTCCAAGAAGGTACGGGCGACCACATGTAGGGAGGATATTCTTCTCGAGTTACTTGATGTAACCGCCAGCGCTCACCTTCAGTCGGGGTCTACAAAGAAAATATCGGTCTTCCCCTTTCCAGGTACCCCGGTCCATACCATCAACTCGCGCCTCGGCGAATACGGTGAAGATGATGTCCTAGACCGTAGCGACGTTGCCGTAGCTGCTCGATGTGGGAGGTCTTGCAGATCAAGAGTACTGACCTCCAGGTAGCTATCTGTGGATGACTTCATTCAAGAAGTTTCGCAGCTGTTTGGAGGCGACGTGAATTCCAAAGGTGTTCTCCAGTCAGGCCGCGACTGGAGATGACTTCATATTTTGGCGTACATGAAGGCGATTGGCGGCAGCGTGCTCCAGCTTATAGAGGAAGATCTTGGGTATCTTCCACTCTGGTACTCATATCCACTTCCCCTGTCTGGGCTGCGAAAACTTCGTTGATATGTGGCTCGGCCGAAATGACTTTTTTTTGGCCCCCCCCCTGTATAGCGGGAAAAAGAAAACTCAAACCGAGAAAACTAGTTCGCCACATCATTTTTATGAGCAAAGAATAATGAAGATTTCAACTATCTCTAATTGAGTTTAAAACTGTGCTGCATTCGACGTTACTCAGACCCGCACTGCAGTATGGTGCGATCTGTCGACTGAGTAGCAATAGGACCATGTGGTACTCGAAACATGTGAGTGGTAGCAGCACCATTTATCACCATACAAACCTCATGACTCTGCTGATACTTGCAAGGAGTTCTTTCAGGTGAGCGCTTTTTAAGACCGTTCTTGGCATAATGTACAGGGTTCTTGCATGAAAGAGACAGAGATTGATTCTACGAAAGCGGCTCCAAGAAGAAGGCGAGCACAAAAACGAGCCAACAGAAGGTTGGTGGTTCGATTACCAACTATGACAAAGTTTTCTATTTCTATGGCTTCCATTTTTTTCGGAGTCGTACCTATTGGAACTCTTTGTTCAAGAAAAACGTGTCCAAGGAGGCCCAAAATCACTTAACTATTAGGTTGGCGGGAAAGTTCTGTCATATATTTTTGAACCCAAAATATTTGCTAATTTTCTGAAAAGCGTTAACCGGTAATGTGAGCACTTATACATCAAAGAATGGTCTTTCTATTGGTATCACTGGCTTGACTCCTGCTCTCCTTATTGTGCAATATGAACAAGAATGTTATCCGCTACCTTTGGCACCGACCCCTCCAAGCGCTTCCTCAAACTCTTTCTTCTACCGCCCTGGCGCCAGCATGACAGCTGTCGACGCCGAAATAATGGAGCTGCACAAGGACAATGTCTACAGTCATCAGACAATCTTCCACGACGCTAGCTCTTCAGAGCGGGAGCCTACGGTTGCGAATGACGAAGTGAGGTTTGGGAGTACCTGTGATCTCAGCTTGAGATAGCTGTGGGCCGGGAAACTACTGGATGAAGAAGCTGCCTCCTCGGTCAATCCGTACGCAAGGCAGCTACGAGATCTGAAGCGAATCGTCAAGCAGAGGGCAAAATCCATCGGCACAGTCCGTCTTCAACGTGCTGGTGCAGCACACCCCGTCAAAAAAAGTTCGAGCCGTACTTCATGCAATAGAGCTGGATGGCTCTCCCCTTGCACCGGTGTAGTCCAGACATTGCTCTTTCTGACTGCTAGTCGCCTCCCGTATTCAACCGTTATACAGCCGAGAAAACCTCCACGACTTGAGCCCAAGTCAAAGTTGAGATGATGTCCAACATTGCGTCGTGCCAGCCTCCATTGTGAAGCGATGGCATCCACGAAGTGCTCGAAAACTGGCAGGGATTCCGCAATGACATTGCTGTATAATTTTGATCTTGTACGCCTCTCTATAAAAAGAAAGCCTTGTTTGAAAAAATGTGACAGAACTTTCCCGCCAACCTAATATATACCACCTAACGCTGCCAACAAAGCAGCCGCTTATGGAAAAGAAGCCATAATTCAAAGTTCAATGAGGAATGGAACCCATCCCGTGGTCAATGCTACAAACAGTACACAATGCGATAAAATGGTTTTCACTTTCTGTTTCACGTATAAAAGCAATGACCATTCTGAAAATGCCCCACGCCTCACTAGCCGCATGACTTTTGCTCAAAGTTGGTTGAGCAGCACTTATTCCTCAACACTTTCAACAAAGAATGGCATGATACTAAAATGCTAAGAGAAGAAGACCTATTGACGTGAAAGGAATGAATTTATTCCAAAGTTTGAGATTCCAGTAATCCTCGAATGACGTTGTAATGATAGGAGTATAGAATGAACAATTATTAATCACTCGTTTAAGTTCATATAAAAACAGTAATGAACACATCGCATGGGAATTACGCGTGAAATTTAAAAAATGGTATACATACCTGCCGGTTAGAAGAGCTCAGACGATCGTTCATCTGCAGCTCATGATCTTCCAACGACAATGTGGTTGATTCATTCGGACGGAATCTGCTTCAGAAACCCATCATTACGAAGAAAAACTGATAAATAAATGAATTATACCTTTGATGGAGTAGTTCCTCACGTTCACTAGCTGCACGCCATTTGGCAGTTAGCCTTGAAAACATTGCCGAAATTGCGTAATGAACATTCTGACTATCGTTTTTCAACTGATCAACCTTGATTCGAACCTCAACAAACAACTTATGACTATGAGTTATATCATTACTGGACATTCTTTTAGTTTACACTTATTGTTGTTTTCATTTGATACATTGGTCTCTACTTTCCCCAGTTTCCTTCGCCACGTTCCTCTCTTTATAAGATCTCATGTGCGGCGCGATGCCATGTATGTGGCATATCCGCGGAACAAAAACAAATGTGCATTTGCCCTGGACGATGAGGATCAAGAGGATAGAGTTCCACCTTCCGCTTTCTCACTAGCGTACTTAGAACGCGTTCAGACCTCGCGATCGCGCTCGAAGAGTTTCTCATGTTACTGAAAATTTCGATGCATAGCACATCCGCCTCGCAGTCCAGGGGTATGGTAAGGCTATCCTCAAAGAAACCCGCGCCCTGAGGAAGGACTGATCCCTGATTAGGCTTCGGCACAGCAAAGCACTGGGAAGAATGACACTGAATAATCATATGTAACAAAGTAGTTCACAAAAGAACCCACAATCAGCCACAAGTACTGAACTGCAATAGTGAGAATACCGATTTTTTTCAACAATTTGAAACTCACTATATGGCGCCGAGCAGGAGCTTCTTTATTTACAAGAATGACGAGCTGCTCACAGTTTTGGTCAATAACCCTATAGAACAACTTGTGAGGCAACAAGCGTAGCAAAATGACAGGGAATTTCACAGCGCAACAGAAATCTCTTTGCCTACCGTAACTGTTCAGTAATATACTGTGAAATTTGCTGCGCTTCTTGTTCATCTTTTGCCCGTTCAAGTCGACCCATGCTGAAATGAGCCTGCTGCAGTAAACTTGATGTCTCTTGATATAGCCGCTCCATTGGTACCTAAAGAGATAATGGCATAGCAGCAACTTGTAATCAAAACATCAAAGCGAACTGCAGAAAACTGACACAATATTAATTGTTTATGCTGAAAATGTTGACTGATAAACAACTATTCGCTCGGAAGAAGGAAGTTAATACCACGGTGGAAGATGAATTGGTGCATTTACGTATAGTGCAGAGATGACGACAAAAGAAGTGCAAAGCTTGCACGTGCGCTAATATTGCATTTGTTTCTACATTTTCGCATTTACCACGTTTCCACTTTTGATCACTGGACTCATCTTAGCTAAACAAGGACAGCTTGGTAGTCGAGACCTCAGGCTGCACTAAAACCTTCCAATGTGGATCATTTGTTCGTGTTTACAACCTTTCTATTGAATGGGCGGATGAGGAACCAGCTCGTCCAATACTGTTAGTTTCACTACTGCAGTAATGCTGGTCTTCTAACCTAGGAGCCCTCCTTTTCTGACCTAGTCTGAGGTTTCTGACCTTTGAATAATATGATGCTGAATCAAAGGAAGGAATGCATTTCCGGTAAAAACACGCACACTAGAGGGCAAACCTAGGATTATATGCAGTAGGATATAGTGAGTGGTCATGGTCTAGCCCGGTTATACTTTGCAAAGGTGTAGAATCCGCTGATTGGGAGAATCAGATTCGATCGGTTCTTTTACAGACCGCGAATCTGCTCGATCCGCGCATTATTCTGATTTTTCTGTTCTCCCAGCTCGCGGATTCTCAGGACCAATGCCAGCAATGCATATTCGTTATTTTGCGTCCAGCTACGACTGGAATTTGTCTGACTTTGGGCATCTAAAGTTTGACAATTTCGTACCCGACCTAATGAGCTGAAATGGAGGATTTGTGACTGTTTTGCGAGCAATCGAGACGTGTGGAGCTTTAACACTTCTCGAAGCAAGTTCTAACCTCTTGCCACTGCTGTTTTTGTTCGTGCGTAGACTCCTCACACAGATTTAATGCCGGCGCTCGATTTCGCAGGGAGTAGAGCCCAAGTTACTAAACCTGCGTGGACCGCCTGGTTTTGGAGGAGCTCACAGATCCAGATACAGACAGATACACTATTTGCAGCTTTACGATGTTAAAGGTAACCTTTCGATCTCCACTTTTTTTCTTAAAGAAAGGAGTTTTCGTTGTAGGAATCCACTCGAGAGTTTCTCCAAGCTCCTCACGTTCCGATTTTCCATGTCACTGAATGAACCCTCACTTCATTCAGTACGGGCCCTCTTCGGGAACTAGTGCACCAGAAGTGGATGGCTGGTCAAGTTAACTAAGAGAAATGAGATGTGTACCCTCTGACGCGCCTTGAGACATATCTACTTTCATATCTTCTAAGCGGCTCTCTGAAGAAAATTATGGAGGTTCTTTTGAGCTGATTGCACTAGTGCTCGGCAGGTACATTCCCTATCCCTGAGACGAAGTAGGCGTGGCATTCGAACATGGCATAGAATGAGTTGCTCACGAGGTATCTATGTTTGAGGCAATTGTTATCTTGTTCACTGTTAGATATGCGCATGATCACACTTGTGTCAAAATGAAAATGTCCCACGAATACCTTGGCAGCGGCCACGTTTAGTGGAAGCAGGGATTCCGAGTATATGTGCTGCGTCCATACTTTGCGTCAGCGTTTCGAGCGATTAGGAAACTATAGACATCGGTCTAGCGTTTTGAGCTTAAATCGGCGACGGCTGCCAAAAGTTTAAAGACAGCCCCCCGCTCAAGTAGTACATGGTCGTCCTTCCTTGTGCAAGTAGTACAGCCCCAAGCTAGAGACTGTCCCACTCTCGCGACTCCACAGTGAGCGAGGAGCGAGCTACAGCCGCTGAAAGTTCTAGTTCTAACGCCGCCCAGTTGGACCGCCCACTTGCTAGATGCCCTCCGACGGAGGGCCACTCAGTTGGGGCGGCGGGCATTAATCGGAATTGCATGTCCTTTTTGCTGACCGCGCTCGTGCCCATGAATGATTCTGCTCTCCTTTATTACATTTTATTCATTAGGAGCACATACAGTCAACTCCAACCCATCTCGCAAGGTAAAACGCGTAAAAATCACGAGTGATGCAATTTCGCAGGAAGGTGTGACTGTCAGGGAGCGATCTCCTTTATGGTGTTCTTGAGGACTCTTCTTGCTTTTTTCTTCTTTGGGGAATTACTTATCACCTACTGTTTCATAATTGAACAGCAACTATTGATGACATTTTTGAGTCTGAGTGAAGTCTGAAGTCAGAAGTGCTATGCCTCGCTTAGAAGCATTGTTGCCTTCATAAGTCAGTCAGTCTTAGGTTATCGAAGCACGCAGTATCGCTTTCGCTTACGTAGTTCTTCTCGAAAATTGGTGCCAGCAGCTCAACCCACCTCCATAACTCTGGTAAAAGAACAGTTCAGTAGTTTCAGAACGCCGATGTAAAACCACCGTCGATAGACCCTTCAGCCGATTTACGATTCGTTTGAAATGAACACTATGACCAGTCATCCTTTCCTCGTCGGCTAGTTTACTCCATTCATTTGGGGGAGCGGCTTTTGTTCTCTTTATCTGTCACTGCTTAGGTGTTATGTTAATAGCATGATAGGTCCTTCCCCCCTGTCAAGCTTCTCTTCTTGGGAAATTGGAGGTAACTGAGGTGAGAGGATAAGTGGAGTTTGATTATTCAGGTGAAGGGGGCTATATGGGTGTGCGCGAGGCAACAGTGAATGTGTCGTGCTGAACGGCCAACTTTTCTCATTGGCGTGACGTGTCCTCAGCATAGAGACATGTGATGGTAGTGATTCATATGTGTAAAATCAATCTGATAGTTTGTTGTGATGACAAAGCATTCGTTTTCTACGACTACATCTCTTGTATTCTGGATGTGCTTAATGTGCATTAAGACTTAACTAA